>CAJHQQ010000788.1:0-107500 GCA_905132885.1 Moricandia moricandioides
TTCCGCCGGAAGACTTCTAGAGAAGTCTTCTACAGAAGTTAATTTTCTGACAAATTTCGGTCAATTGCAAAACCAAAATGTTTATCCGAGAAGACTGCTAGGGAAGTCTTCTCGGTTTTGCTTGTTTTTTTTTGTAATCAAAGGAAAGTTAGAAGACTGCTGGGGAAGTCTTCTAGTCAAAACACGCAAAAGTTCAATTGCAAAACTAACCTATGCATTGACCAGAAGACTTCTCTAGAAGTCTTCTTCGCGAACAGATCTGAAAAACAATATCGATTTCATACCTTGGACCGTCAGATGACTTGCTTAGGCTTCTCCAAGTACACAGAACTTCAATACTCAAGCTACCAATCCGTTACTCTATGAACATTACAAAGTTTGGAATAAAAATCTTGGGTTTTTTGAATGATTTTTTAAGGAAAGTGAAAGACATGTGGTTTGAATGCACAACAAATGAGATAGTAAGAGAAAAATTCATTTTTTTGTCATTAAGACCTTCAAATTGGTTGTTCATGGTAGTTGGGGGAGTGATTGCAATGGCAATACTGTAAATATTTGGTAAAGATAAGGATGATAGAGTAAAAGACTTATTTAAAAAAAAAAGCAATGGTATTTTTGTTAATAACTTGGAAATGTAGGGTGAATAAGCCAAATAAAAGTTCCAAAAAATGGTGGGTTAGTTTTGCATTTGAGTTGAAATTTTGAGTCACTTTTGCAAAACACCCTTGACTTTATAAAAGAAATTTTCTAGATAAATTTACTATGGAAAGACTTCTATAAAAGTCTACTTTCAAAAACTAAAGATTTGACTAGAATCTCAAACTAAAGTAAAGAAGACTTTTTTGGAAAATTTATTTTCGAAAATTCAAATTTTTGCAAAACTTTGATTAATTTCAAAAATAACCTACTTATTAGAAAATACTTCTAGAGAAGTATACTTATTTTTTTGGTTACAAAGAAAGTTCGAAGATTTCTAGAGAAATTTTCAATGAAAATACACAAAATAATCAATTGTAAAACTAAAATATGCATTCACCATAGATGAAAAAGATCTCTAGAAAAATCTTCTCCGCGAAACAGATCTATAAAACATCACATTATAATTTGTATCTCTTTATATAAAGAAAATAGACCATTTTTCTCTTTCTATCAAATGGGATAAAATGTAATTTTCTCACTCTAAACTTTGCAATCTCTTTGAACTTGAAAACACAAAACATTATATCAATTTATCATTTATTTATCCCATGTCTTTCTTCCCCACTTTATTTATGTTTTGCAGATTTTTCATTTCATGGTTAAATTTATAAATTTTAGATATGTATTTGTGTTATTTTGTGTGTTAGTTTTGAATAAATTTATATACCAAACCTCATGTAATTTTTTATTTATTAGTTAAGCATAGAAGTTATATTTTGAAGTTTTATTTATTTTAAAATTATTTTAATGTTTTTGGATATACAAATTTTTCATATCTAAGGACAATATCGGGCTTTGGACTTCATAGAAGTCATACGAAAAGTCTGCTATGAAAACTACCAATTGATAAGATTTTATTTTTATTATTATTATTTATTTTTTGTGTGTTAAAATTTAAATAAAATTATAAATTCAACATGATGTGATTATTTTCATATTATTTTACCTTAAATTGTATTTTTCATGGTTTATTTTCTGTTCTATAAACTAAGATATAAATCATTAAATTTTTGATATATTCATTGTGTGTGTGTTAAATCAAATAAAATATAAATTTAAAATTATTGTAATTGTATAGTTTTGTTATTGTTTTAATTATAAATTTCTAATTTTAAACAAAATAAAGTATAATTTTATTTTTGTGTGTTAGATTCAAATAAAAATATATATCAAACTTACTGCAATTGAATTCTTGTTATTTAAGTTTAGAAGTTTTATTTTAGAAAATTTTCTGTATTTAAAATCATATAAAAAATTTTAAGATATGAAAGTTATTTAGATTTGAGGAATATATATCGGATTTCATAGTAGGATTTTCAAATATACTTCTCGGAAGATTTTTTGCATACTTGTCGAGCTTACTTCACTGAAATTAAGCGAATAATTAAAATTTAAGTAGAAAATTAAAATTTCACTTAAAATTTTAGTTCACTATTGGGGGTACGAGTCTTTTGTTTTTATAGTTATATAATTTTGTAAAAAAAATACATACACTATGTCTCCTATATTTAAAAACTCTTTATCTAATTCTTTGTTCATTCCTATAATTTCTCATAATCTTACACTATTGTTTTCCTTGTACATCATTTATTAAGATTATTTTTGTGCAAATTAAAGAGAGCTTATGTATTGTTCCATATCAATTTTGTGTAATTTGGATGATAAAAAATATAGTTACTATACACAAATATATAATAAAATAACACATGACAAAGTTCAGCATAACAAAGTTTAAACATATCACACTTTTAATATCATATAAGTTCAAACGCAGAAAATACATATTTAAACATAAATATTGTGGGTTTAATAAAACTTAAATACATATGAATTAACAAAAACATCTTAAAATTCATTTTATGTATGGAGAAAATGGAAGTCTTTAAAAGCTAACGAAGAATACTTTTCAAAAATCCAGCTCCCATTAGGTAGAAATATAAATAACCATGATTATTGCTAATCTCATAATTATAAAATAATTAAGTGATAAATTCATTTAGAGTTCTAATATTGAAAAATTCACAAAAATTAAAAAAAAACTTGAAAAAATCATTTTAAATTTGGAGATACAAATTTAATAAACATTAATGAAGAAGACTCCTCCGAAGTCTTATCCCAACAGACTTTTCTAGAAATCTTATGTTAAGTTATTTTTTTCAATTAAAATTTTACAAAGAAGACTTCTCAAAAAAATATATTAAATTAAATTTGGTTACTTTTGTATTTGTGAATTTTTTTGTTTTACTAGAGAAGATATTTTTCTCTCATAATCAAGGTAATTTTGGTAGTTGATCAAATTTTCACTGAAATTTGATTTTTTTCATAGAAAGAAGACTTCTCAAAAGTCTTCTAATAAAAGACATCTATAAAAAAAAATATTACGTGAAGTCTCCGAATTATCGTAAAAAGTCTTCGTATGTTAGTTTTGTAATTGACCATATTTAACTTGATATGAGAATGACTTCAAGAGAATTTTTTTTATGTGAAAACTTTTATAGAAATCTGCTTCCGAATTTCATAATACAATGAAAGAAAACTCCTTAATACAAGAATTTTTTAGAAGTATTTTTGGAAAAATAAAATTTCTGTAAAACTTGGATTAATTTCAAGACTAACATACTTATTAGAGAATATTTGTAGAAAAGTCTACTTAATTTTTTTGTTTAAAAAAAGTTAGAAGAATTAATTTCTAGAAACGTTTTCTATGAAAACACACAAAATAATCAATTGTAAAACTAACATATGCGTTTACTAGAGGGCTTATAGATGAAGATGACCTCTAGAAAAGTTTTCTACGCGAAACATATCGGGAAAAGAAATCAAATATCGTTCTTAGATCACTGAGATTCATGTTTAGCTTGTCCAAGCACAAATAAATTCTTAACGAAAATTACCCCATTCGATCAAGAATCATGAATTTGTATAATTCCAAATCTTATAAATTTTGAAATAAAAGTTGAAATTTTTGCATGAAAGGAGGAAAGAAAGTAAAGAAATGGTTTGTGTATAAAATGAGATATAAAAATGTGGATGGCGATATTAACATGCATTTATGGTTTAGTTTTGGTTGAATTGGTAGTTAATGTATTGACGATAATGACAATTTGGTAAATAAGTGATGAAAAATGAGAATGTAGCAGTCCGTAAAGTATATAAAAATAAATATATATGAATAAAATAAATAATTTAAAAAATGATATTTTCATTAATGTTTTAAATTTTTAAGACGTATAAGGCGAATAAAAATTAAGAAAAAATATTTTTTTGTGGTTAACAACAAATTTTGAGTCGTATTTGTAAGAAACCTCTTTTTCTTAACTCAGAAAATTCTTCTCTTTTGATACGATTACTTCTTTGCACGAATCAATATTGCCTTTTGGTCAATAATATTCTCTCTGTTTCATATTAAGTGTTATTTTACCTTTGTGCACACGGATTAAAAAAACAATTAATTTTACATATTTTCTATATAAAACACAATTACCTATATATATAACTATACTTTAATCAATAGAAAAATTAATTGCAATATAAAATTAATAATTTTTCATTGAAATTCAAAAACGACACTTATTTTATAATAAAAAATTTATATGCAACGACATTAATACAATATACGAAGTTAACTCATATTAAAGATTACATGAAGTGTTCCAACAATAATGTACACTTTTAAGCCGGGAGCATCTAGTCGAGTGGTCTGTGTACCACAGCAAACTCTCTGGCATCTGGGGTTCGACCCATGCCTCCAACGGTGAGGCTAATGGGCTAACTGGGCCGGCCCGTTGTGGCCCAGTAGACAAAAAAAAAATGTACACTTTTATGTGGTACAAAATTGTGGAACAGAGCTCCAGAATTACGCTGAGACATCATTAGTGAAGTGGGACACCACGTGAAATTAATTACATATGGACCCCAAGAAAATTTTAGATTTGATCTGAGGAAGTTGTTAACCAGACACAACTTATTTGAATTATGTTCATTTCCATTTCATTCGACCTAAAAATGTATATATATTCACTAACTCAAGTATTGATTTTTCTTGGCAACTCTTTCGAATAGTCATTTTAAGTTTTCATCAGCAAAATAATTTTAAAATGATCAAAGTAATCTTTTTTATTTTAAAATTTAAAATTTTCTTTTTTAGTTTTAAATCTTAACTCCGAAACTCCACTCCATAATTTTAAACCTTAAATTTAGACTTGACCCTAAAGATATAAATGTATATTTACACTTTTAATATAATATATTTTGATCATTTTCTCCTTAAAAACTATTTTGTTACAAAAAGAAATTTAAGGCTATTTTAGGATAATTTTTTTTTTCCTTTTCTAAAATTTGGGATATACATCAAGCTAAGCTAGTCAGCAACTTTTAATACCATGTTTCCTCCAGTATTCCTTCAACGTTCAACTAACACAAGAAAAAAAACCGTAAAATAAATTTATACTATATATTATTTTGAATCTTATAATAGTAATTTTCATAAAAAAAATTATAATAGTAACAAAATAAAATAAAAACTATGATGAAAAGCATTTCTCTTCACTATATATATTCACGTTTTCGCTTTCATTCTTGTCACAATAAACTCTTTTCTGTTTCGTCTCACGTCACATCGGATCTACAAAGAAACAATAGTTTCTCCTGAATCTCTCAACTTTCTCTTCCTGTCTGAATAAATGGAGAATCTCTCTCAAGTCCTCCCTCGTGTCATCGTCGTCTCTAGACGCACCGTTCGTAAAAACAAATTCGTCGACTTCGTTGGTTCTTCTCTAACCTCTCTATTTTGTTGCATGCATGGTTCTGTTTTTGTGATTTAAAATAAAAAGTTTTGAACGTATGTTTTCGTGGGTTCTCTCTGTTTTCCTCTGTAAATGTTTCTTTGGATAATGATAACCGTGAGTATTTTATTTTCAGGTGAATATCATCTTGATTTGATAGTTCGTTATGGGTGTGTACCAGTGATTGTTCCACGAGTCACTGGTATTCACATGTTGCTTGAGAGCTTCAAGCCAATCCATGGAGTTCTTCTTTGTGAAGGAGAAGATATTGATCCTTCTCTTTATGAATCTGAAATCTCTTCTCTTTCACCGGAAGATCTTCAAGAGATTAGAGAGACACATGCGAGTGATACATCCATTGACAAGGAGAAAGATTCCATTGAGTTAGCTCTTGCTAAGCTCTGTCTCGAACAGAACATTCCTTACTTAGGAATTTGCAGAGGATCACAAGTAATATCCATGTCTCTGTTTTGGTAGTTTATGTCTTTTGTAGCTTTCTCTAGAGCTAAAATGTTAATGATGGATGATAACACTTTTCACAGATTTTGAATGTTGCGTGTGGTGGGACTCTTTATCTTGATTTAGAGAAAGAGCTTACGAATAAATTACCGGAAGAGCGTAGAACGAAGCATATAGATTATGATAATTATGATGAGCATAGACATGTTGTGAGGATTGTTGAGAACAGTCCACTTCATTCTTGGTTTAAAGATTCGTTGGATGGAGAAAATATGGAGATTTTGGTTAATAGTTATCATCATCAAGGTGTTAAGAGGTTGGCACAGAGGTTTGTGCCAATGGCGTTTGCTTCTGATGGATTGATGGAAGGTTTCTACGACCCGGATGCGTATAATCCTGAAGAAGGGAAGTTTATAATGGGTTTGCAGTTTCATCCTGAAAGAATGAGATCAAATGATCTTGATGAGTTTGATTATCCTGGTTGTCCTGCTGCATATCAGGTTTTCTGCTCTTGAAAATTAATTTATACATTAATAATGTGATTAAAAAACTTATGATTTTGATTTAGGAATTTGCAACGGCGGTGATTGCGTATCAGAAGAAGTTGAATAGCTCAATGTCTGTTCCAAAGACGTTGGTGCGTGACGGAGAAATGGAGAGTAAAAGAAAGATACTTGTTCGATGTTTCTCACTTGCGAGGTATATGTATACGAAAGGAGCACCTGGGAAGAACCCTTCAAAAGTATCAGAGCTCGAAGTTGGAGCTGAGTTTCTTGAGGTAAAGATTGCCAAATCTCTCTGCTTAACTTTACGTACATGTTGAGTCAAATATTGATGCAAAAGGAAAATTGGTTTAGAGAATACTTCTTTGGCCTTTCGCAGTCTTTAAGGGTTACATAGTAAAAGTTGCATTTTTAAAATACGACTATGACTTTCAGTGGGGGTTAGATAATGCCTATGGTTCTTTCTTGACAAGTTTTTGTTATCAGTGTAAGGATTTCTCTCCCTTTACCGAGTTAAATAATGTTTTGGTATATGGTGTGGGCCGTTGCAGTCAAACACGGCACTTAGCACGGAGCAAGAGACGAGGCTGAAGGAGATGGGAGCGACGGTGAGGAACGGAGGATCATATATGAAAAAGTTGAAAGTTGAAGAGGAGAAGCAGAGGATAGTGAGGAACATGATGAACAAGATGAACATAGAGCAACTCTCAGACCTTATGGCCTTTTATCATTTGATGGGGATTATCTGTGGAGAAGTCTTTGAGCAAAGGCTTCATGGTAATGTTAATGAATGCTTCAAGGATATTTGAATGTTTACGTTAAAGGCAGATCATGCGTTCAGAAATAAGGCGACTTTGTGAATTTTCCAACAAATTTGGTTTTGTAAATTTACTAGCAATGCAAATACAATGACGATTTAAACGTTTTGCGAGACTACCACGTTTATTTTAATACCCCGACCCCCGCCGTCCGATCGGGATTTGACTGGGTGTTATAGACACGCGTCTAGACGCATACCTTCGATCAAATACCAACCCAACCAAATCCAAATACTTCTACTTACAGTCCTGCGCATAAGAGAAATTGAAAGGAGGACATGAGTAAATGGGTTACTCACTGAAGCGGTTCTAGACCAGCCCCTCGCATGAAACTCTATACTACTTAATGTGAAATAAGAGCTGGCTAACTACTACAACCAATCATTCAAATGTATCAAACGATAACACAAAGCAACATTTCCATACTTTTCTATCAACTTAGCGATCACAAAATACAATGAACTCAGTCACTGCTGCACCATAGATTCGACTCGACTCGACACCAATCATCCTAGACATAAGGACCCACAGGCTCGCTCAAGTATGTTCCACCTCTTGTCGGCCAGTCCCGAAAGGTCTTAGGTGAACCACGGCTTCCCAGCTTCTTAAATGGCTATCTGAGTTGCAACATCGTTGGCCCCTTCCGGCTCTATCTGCCACCCCGGTCATAATAGCCATAATTATGCCACGACTCGGTATTAACTCAATATTATGGCACCATTTCACATTTTCTATCCCATCTTTCACGGTCACCGTCCTTTCACGGTCTTATTCACATATCTCATCACATCTCATTCTAGACGCCACCCGTTTTCGGTGTCTCAATCAATACACATTCACATCAACTCATTCTCATTCTCTTTCATATTCTCATTTCTCATTCTCATTCCTCATTCACATTCACATTCACATTCACATTCTCATTCTCTTTCTCATTCTCCTTCACATTAACCCTAACTTTAAACTTAACTAATTCAATAGACGCTACTTGTTCTCGGTGTCACACACATACTTCACTTTACAACCATACATACATGATACCAATTGTAATACCGATTGTAATATCATCCAATTATAACATCCACTATTAACCTAGGCATGCACTTCTTTCTAGCAACCTAAGTTTCATCATAATTCATCACATAACACATAACCACTCACACAAGCAATCATTTATAACATTCATCCACATCAACACAAGACAGTCCATTAAGTCCTTTAAACAGTGTGAAGGTTCTTATGCATCATGATCCATTCATATAACAACCTAGCATCCATTATGATCTAGCAACTTAACTTTCAAACAAGGACTATCCAAGCCCGAGTTCCTCATCAACCAATATAAAGATCATGAAAAGATAACTGGGTTCGAATCACCTCACCTTAGAAATAGATCTAGAGATCTGGATCTGGAAATGGAAATATGGATCTCAGATATTCCAAAAACTCCGATCTGCAACCTCACAGCCACCACCACCACTCGCGACGGGCACCACCACCACTCGGGGATGCTCACGGCAATGAGAGAGAGAGATCGCGACGAGGAGAGAGAGAGGAAGAAGAATCACAGAGTGGAGAGAGGAGAGAGAGAGAGAGAGAGAGAGAAGAAGAAGAAGCTTGACGGCTAGGGATTTTGTCTCTCGGGAATTCTCTGTAGAGCTTCTCTTCAGTTTTAGGGTGGGAGAAAAGGGAGAGTATGCAACTCTATTTATAGAGAAAGGGAGAGGGACCCCTAGGTTTTCCCTAATGGGTCGTTAAGAAGTCCTTTTATCTTTTTAAAAAAAACAGGTCTGGATTTTGGGATGTTACAACTCTCCCCCTGTCATTCGGAATTTGTCCCCGAATTCCAAACCCCAAACTTCGAATATAACATCCCAAACCGAAATGATCCTTTTCACACAACACTCATAAATCAAGGGAGGCACACAAAGATTTCACACTTTACTCAAGATCTCTTTTAAAAACCAATGAATGAGCTTAAGAATATCCCTTAAAAAACCAATGGATGGATTTAGCACGGGAAGAATCCTACA
Source organism: Moricandia moricandioides (assembly GCA_905132885.1). Lineage (NCBI taxonomy): Eukaryota > Viridiplantae > Streptophyta > Magnoliopsida > Brassicales > Brassicaceae > Moricandia > Moricandia moricandioides. Next base: position 9,297 of record CAJHQQ010000788.1, read on the forward strand.
AATAAATGGATCTGATTTGAACCCTAATAGAAGTATATATAGGTTGGTGGTGTTGATAATATTTAAAACATTTTTAGCTGCTCATAAACTTTCACAAACTCTTTTTTTTTTCAAAACTGAAATGTTTTTTTTTTCAAAAATGGCGGTAATGCCGATCCCTTAGGATAACGCTAAGGGATCTTTATTTACAAAGAGAACAAATAAACAAGATGAAGGGAGGATCAGGAATCACTTGTGTAGTTGAAGATGATCCGAGCTTACTTGAAATGCAAGCATGTCCGTACAACACTTGCATCACAAGTCATCCTAGCTAAACCTAACGTGTCTTCAGAGGCAAGGCAAGTTTAAACTTACCTTGGTCGACATCAGAAAGAAGAGAAGACCGTTGGAGATATTATGGGACAAGAAGAATGATTAAAATAAGCAAGGTCACATGTTCCATTTAAGCTTCCCATCCGTTGGAGACAAGTCACTTTCAGTGCCTTGTGCAGACCATCCTCGAGCAGAACTCCTTTGTTTATTCATTTGTGTACTTAGGCTAGTTAGTTTATTCATTTTCTCTGGACAGGCAACTTGCCTACTTAACCGTGTAACCTAATCTCTTTTCAATCCAAGGAAATAAGTTTCCCTTCACTCTCTTTCTTAGTTTCGAGTATCTCTCTCTCTCTCTCGAGTTTACTTCCTTTCTCTCTGGTTCTTCACTCTGTTCTTCATTTTCTAACATGGTATCAGAGCTTAAACGCTCTTCAGCACCTATTTTCTTCCGCAAATCTTCATTACTTCACTTGCTCTTTCACTTAATCGGTTTACTTTTTCAAAAATCTCTCACAAATCCTATTATCCACCGGATAATAGTATTGTTCTTGCTGAGTTCTTTCTCTGGTTCTTGGTTGTTCTCACTCTCTTCTGTCCAACTTATCTCTTTCTAAGGCAGAAACCAGTTCACCATATTGTTATCTCTAAACCAAACATCCGGAGCTTCAATTTCTTTTGAGTGCATCCTTTTACCCGCTGGACAAAAGCAAAGAGAAGATGGAGCAACACAAGCCAGTGATGATTCCGGTCACTTTGAAAGGTGCAAACTACCTCATCTGGTCTAGATTGGCCAAGACAGCCCTTGGAGGAAGGGGTCTATGGGAGCATATCACCTCAGGAGAAGCCCCAAGACAGATTACTCAACGGGAAGATGGCAAGGAGGTTGTAGTGGTAGATGAAAGCAAATGGGGTCAGGAGGACCTTATGGTGCTGTCTATCTTGCAAAGCTCACTTGACACACCTATCATGGAGGCATACTCACATTGTGAAACCGTAAAACAACTGTGGGACACTCTACTCAAGGTTTATGGCAACACTTCAAACCTAACCAGAATCTTTGAAGTGAAGCGAGCCATAAACAACTTGCAACAAGAAGAGATGGACTTCACCAAACATCTTGGGAAGTACAGTCAGCTATGGGCAGAGCTAGAGGTGTTGAGACCTAGCACAACTGACCTCAATGTCATTGAAGAAAGGCGTGAGCAAGACAAGATCTTTGGGTTGCTTCTCACCCTCAATCCGAACTTTAATGATGTAATCAAGCATATCTTGAGGGCCAAGGAACTACCAAGTATGGATGATGTGTGTGCTCAGCTGCACAAGGAGCTAGGGTCAGAAGGTCTATTTGGGGGTAAAGGAGAACTATCCATGGCCAACAAGGTAGAGAAGGTAGAAACCGGCTCAGCTCACAAGGCATACTACAAACCAAATGAGAAAAGAGTAACTTGTGAGCATTGCAAAAGGCAAGGACACTCTAAATCCAACTGCTAGCTACTTCACCCTCATCTTAGACCACCCAAACACACCTCAGCAGCTAGAGCCCATGAAGCAAGAGGTCAGGAAGCACACCAATACCATGGAGCTGCACGCATTGGAGAGGATGGACGTGCTATGGTCTCTACCACTCATGTCATGGGTTCAACCTCTCAGGCAACGTCTCAACCACCTTCTGGTGACACTCTTATCACCAAGTCAGACATTGAAGCCCTCATAAAGGCTCTCAATGCAAACTCTGGTAACATAAATAGTAATGCTTTAAATTCTGTCCAAAATACTTTAAGCACTACTAGACCTTTGATCATTGATTCAGGAGCCTCTCATCACATGATTAGAGATGCTAAGTTAATTAATGATATCAAACCGGCCTTAGGTAGTGTTGTCATTGCAAATGGGGATAAGATTCCCATTGAGGGCATAGGAAATCTGAAACTGTTTGATAAGGAGTCTCAAGCTTTTTACATGCCTCAGTTTACATCTAACCTATTATCTGTTAAGAGAGCCACTAATGACCTCAATTGCAATGTTATTTTTAGTCCTAATGAGGTTTGCTTTCAGGATATTAAAACTAGCAAGATGCTGGGCAAAGGTGTAAGCAAAGGAGAGCTCTATTTACTTGAAGACACCAAGCTTAGATCAAATTTAACTACTGCTTTGAATTCTGCTTCTGCGTTTAATTCTTCTTCTACTTTAGCTAGTGAGGTTTTATGGCATGCTAGATTAGGTCATCCTCACCCTCGTGCCTTAGGATTGATGTTACCTAATCTCTCTCTTAAAAATGAAAGTTGTGAGGCTTGTATTCTTGGTAAACATTGCAAGTCGGTTTTTCCTCAATCTATGACTATCTATGAGAAGTGTTTTGATTTAGTGCATTCTGATGTGTGGACTGCACCATGTGTGTCTAGAGAAAATCACAAGTACTTTGTTACATTCATAGATGAAAAATCGAAATACACATGGCTGACCTTGATACCGACTAAAGATAGAGTTTTAGAAGCATTTATCAACTTTCAAAACTATGTATCTAACCATTTCAATTCTAAGATCAAAATTTTTAGGTCTGATAATGGTGGAGAATACACAAGTCAAGCCTTTAAACATCACTTAGCTAAGCATGGCATTATCCACCAAACAAGCTGCCCATATACTCCACAACAAAATGGTGTTGCTGAAAGGAAGAATCGCCATCTTATGGAAGTGGCAAGGAGCATGATGTTTCACACCAATGTCCCTAAAAGATTTTGGGGTGATGCAGTGGTCTCAGCTTGCTATCTCATCAATAGAATACCCACCAAAGTCCTTCAAAATGTCTCACCCTTTCAGGTATTAAACAAAACCAAACCTCCCATAGATCATTTGCGTGTGTTTGGTTGTGTTTGCTATGTCTTAATACCAGGGGAGCAACGCAATAAACTAGAAGCCAAGAGTGTCAAGGCCATGTTCATTGGCTATTCTCACACGCAGAAAGGGTATAAGTGTTACTCACCAGACACCAGGAAGGTCTTAGTCTCAAGGGATGTTAAGTTTGTGGAATCAAAAGGGTACTATGATGAGAAGAATTGGGATAGCCTCAAAGACCTCTCCCATGGTCCCTCTGATAGAGCACACAACTTGAGGATTCTCTTGGAAAGCTTAGGGGTCACCAACTCTCAGTGTAATGGTGGACCACCTCCTGCTTCTCCAGCACCAGGACCAACCATGGCTTCCACTCCTGAGGATACTCCACCAACTGATGCAGATATCCACCTTGATCCTGAGGGGGGCAGTGAGTCTGAATCACAACAACACCCACCAGAAAGAGATTCAGAGTCACATGATCAAGATGGAATACATGAGGCAGAGTCTGAACAGTCTAGTGAAGATCTAGAAGAAGAAGAGGCAGTGGAACCGGTTATAGAAGCAGAGCAGCAAATCCAACCATTGAGAAGAAGTACCAGGGTGAGAAAGGATCCAGCTAATTGGATCAACACCAGAGTGTACTTCAATAGTAATGCAGTTGCTCACCCTATGCAAGCAACCTGTTCTTTGGCACACTATCCTCAAGAACATGTAGTCTTTATGGGTCAACTTGATCAAGAGTACATACCAAGGACTTATGAAGAAGCAATAGAGGATGATGGGTGGAGAGAGTCTGTTGGTGCTGAAACTAAAGCAATGATAGACAATGATACTTGGTATGAATCTGAACTTCCAAAAGGCAAGAAGGCAGTGACAAGCAGATGGATATTCACCATTAAGTACCTAGCCAATGGGAAACCAGAAAGGAAGAAGACCAGATTGGTTGCAAGAGGTTTTACTCAAACATATGGAGAAGATTACAATGATACATTTGCACCAGTGGCCAAGTTACACACAATAAGGATCATATTGTCCATAGCAGTGAACATGGATTGGGATCTCTGGCAAATGGATGTCAAGAATGCTTTCCTACAAGGAGAGCTAGAGGATGAAGTCTATATGCGTCCACCACCTGGTTTAGAGCATCTAGTCAAGCCAGGAAATGTTCTAAGACTCAAGAAGGCAATCTATGGACTAAAGCAGTCTCCTAGAGCTTGGTACCACAAGCTAAGCACCACCTTGAATGGGAGAGGGTTCAGGAAGTCAGAGGCAGATCATACACTCTTCACCCTCACAAGTCAAGAAGGGATTGTAGTTATCCTCATCTATGTTGATGATATAATCATCACTGGAAACAACAAGGAAGGTATCATCTCTACTAAGTCTTTCCTTAAATCTACATTTGATATCAAAGATTTGGGAGAGTTAAAGTACTTCCTAGGGATTGAGATATGCCGCTCTAAAGAGGGGCTCCATTTATCCCAAAGGAAGTACACACTTGATCTGTTGAATGAGGCAGGTACTCTTGGAGGAAGAATAGCCAAAACTCCACTGGAAGATGGATACAAAGTCTTGCGTGAGGGGGAGTTTGAAGATGAGCCATTTGAGGATGCCAAGCAATATAGGAGAATGGTTGGGAAGCTGATCTACCTTACCATCACACGGCCAGATATCTGCTTTGCAGTTAACCAGATCAGTCAACATATGCAAGCTCCTAAGATTCATCATTGGAACATGGTGGATAGGGTCTTAAGGTACTTGAGAGAAGCTCCGGGTCAAGGAGTCTGGATGGGATGCAACAAGAGCACAGAGATTGTAGGCTACTGTGATGCTGATTGGGCTGGTGATAGAATAGATAGGAGGTCCACATCAGGCTATTGCACCTTCATTGGAGGCAACTTAGTAACTTGGAAGAGCAAGAAGCAAAAGGTGGTGTCATGTTCAAGTGCTGAGGCAGAATATATGGCAATGAGGAAGCTGACAAGTGAGCTCATCTGGATCAGGAATCTACTTCTAGACTTGGGCATTGAAACCACTACTCCTATCACTATGCATTGTGATAATCAGGCTGCCATACACATAGAATCAAACTCGGTGTTCCATGAAAGAACAAAGCACATTGAAGTGGATTGTCATAAAGTAAGGCAAGCTGTGGAACAGAAGATCATCCTACCTTGCTATACCAGAAGTGAAGATCAACTAGCAGATATCTTTACCAAGGGGGCAAGCACTAAAGTCTGTGAGTTCATACACCCAAGGTTGGGGCTCATAGACTTATCCAGATCATGATCCCCTCAGCCATGAATCATCTACTCTTTTTCCTTGTGTGGTTTTATCCCAGTGGGTTTTACACACAAAGGTTTTAATGAGGGATGTATTCATGGTCTCCAAGCTTAACCATGCTGTATGGCTAAGCTTGAGGGGGAGTATTGACAAAGAGAATAAATAAACAAGAGGAAGGGAGGATCAGGAATCACTTGTGTAGTTGAAGATGATCCGAGCTTACTTGAAATGCAAGCATGTCCGTACAACACTTGCATCACAAGTCATCCTAGCTAAACCTAACGTGTCTTCAGAGGCAAGGCAAGTTTAAACTTACCTTGGTCGACATCAGAAAGAAGAGAAGACCGTTGGAGATATTATGGGACAAGAAGAATGATTAAAATAAGCAAGGTCACATGTTCCATTTAAGCTTCCCATCCGTTGGAGACAAGTCACTTTCAGTGCCTTGTGCAGACCATCCTCGAGCAGAACTCCTTTGTTTATTCATTTGTGTACTTAGGCTAGTTAGTTTATTCATTTTCTATGGACAGGCAACTTGCCTACTTAACCGTGTAACCTAATCTCTTTTCAATCCAAGGAAATAAGTTTCCCTTCACTCTCTTTCTTAGTTTCGAGTATCTCTCTCTCTCTCTCGAGTTTACTTCCTTTCTCTCTGGTTCTTCACTCTGTTCTTCATTTTCTAACAATCTTGACCTAGGCTCTGATACCAATTGTAATACCCCGATCCCCTGCCGTCCAACCAGGGTTTTGACCGGGTGTTATGGACACGCGTCTACTCATTTTACACCGCCCAATGTGTCATGTTACTGGCCCCAGGAGTCCTTAGACGCATACCTTCGATCAAATACCAACCCAACAAAATGCATATACTTCTACTTACAGTGCAACGCATAAGGGAAATGAAAAGGACTGCATGAGTAAATGGGTTACTCAGTGAAGCGGTTATAGATCAGCCCCTCCGTATGAAACTATATACTACTTAATGCTAAACGAGAGCTGGCTAGCCACTACAACCAATCATTCAAATTCAGCAAATGATAACACAAAGCAACATTTCCATATTTTTCTATCAACCTAGCGATCACAAAATACAATGAAGTCAGTCACTGCTGCACCATAGATTCGACTCGACTGAACTCAACGACTCGACACCAATCATCCTAAATGTAAGGACCTACAAGCTCGCTCAAGGACGTTCCACCTCTTTTCAGCCAGTCCCGAAAGGTCTTACGTGAACCACGACCTCCTAGCTTCCTACATGGCTATCCGAGTTGCAGCATCGTTGGCCCCTTCCGGTTCTGTCTGCCACCCCGGTCCTATTACCCATCATTATGCCACGACTCGGCATTGACTTGATCTTACGACACCCTTTCACATTTTGTATCCTGCCTTTCACATTCACCGTCCCTTCCACGGTCTTATTCACATATCTCATCACATCTCATTCTAGACGCCACCCGCTTTTGGTGTCTCAATCAATAAACATTTACATTAACTCATTCTCATTTTATTTCACATTCTCATTTCACATTCTCATTCCTCATTCACATTCACATTCACATTCCCATTCTCTTTCTCATTCTCATTCACATTAACTCTAACTTTAAACTTAACTCATTCAATAGACGCCACCCGTTGTTGGTGTCACACACATACTTCACTTTACAAAAATACATACATTATACCAACTGTAACACCTATTGTAATATCATCCAATTATAATGATATAGCCTATCTATTACCAGTTTTAGGCCATGTTATGGACTCTATTTAAGGTTTGTTATGTGTGTCTAGACTATGTTTTAAGGTCTCTACAGGTCCATGTACGTTTTGGAGATATATGGAGATACTTGGTGATTTTGGAGCATTTAGAGGAGAATAATCTGTAACTGATCATTGAGAGAGTCAAAGTACAAGACTGTCGTCGATCGACAACACTATCTTGACATCGACCGATGTTACATGAACAAGATCGATCGATGCTGACTACTTGCCATCGATTGATAACCAATTCGCAGACAGACGATTTCAAGCTCAAGTTAGAGATAATAAAAAGATTATAAGTTTACCCCTGGATGAGTTTTGATCTAGATTTTAGGGTTTTATATTTATACTTTATATATGAGACAGAGGCATAAGGAGGCATAAGTACAGAGACGTACAATGCTAGGTTATTTAGTATTCTATTTAGGGAGAAGATTCATAACTCCTTAGAGAGATTTGTATTGGAACCCTAATGTTTTATCTATACATTATATTGAGATTATTATTTTTAATTTGATTATGTCTGAGTAGTTATCAACTAGTTTTAGGATTTATTAATGATATTGATGGATTAGCCAAACAATAGAATTGTTAAGGATATTATTAGAGCTATCAATAGAATTGTGTTTATTGCTTGTGTTCTAGAGTAGCTAACTAGAACCCTGATCATAGGATTGTTAGACGCAAGCGAGAGCATGGTCTACTACCGGAATTAATCATGTTGAGCTAGGTTGCTAGAAATAAACGAGAGTTGATTTAGTTAATCTAGTGGAATTATTGAATAAGGTTATAAAGCTTGACTCCAGAAACCATCGATCGACGCATGATCCTTGCCATCGATCGACGGTCATTCCTTGTCAACAAACGAGAGCTGAGACATTGGACTTAGTCAATAGATTAGACTCGCAGCGAGAGTTGGTCGTCTTTTACATTAGATATCGAGTTCTATGATTAATACCCTTAGCTTTTATCCTCTATAACCCACTTGCCTAAAGCCCTAGATCTAGAATATATACATTTATATTTAGTTAGTTTAGCAGCATATTTCCATATTTACATTATTAGCATATTTCCATATTGCATTTACACTCTCTAACAAGGAACATTTCCTTAGACTGGTTACTTGTTAGTAGGGGTGTCAAAATGAGCCAGAACTCATGAGCTGGCTCAGCTCAGCTCAATTTTTCACGAGTACGATCTCTATTTTTTAGGCTCATTTAATAAATGAGTTTATTGATCGAACTAAAATTTGATCACGAGTTATATGAACGAGCTTTAATGAACACGAGCCAACTCATGAGTTTAATTATTTTTATACTTAAAATTATATATATAATTATATATATTATTTGGATAACTTCTATTTTTCTTATGTGAAAAAGATAATTTATATATTAATCATATTTATCTTTTATAATTAAAATGTACAACCAAATATTCTTAAAAGATAATTTCTATATTAATCATATTTATCCTTTAAAATTAAAATGTAAAACATACATAAATAATATAGAATTTTGTTTAAAAAAATATCTATAACTTCTTAGAAGAAACAAAATAGAAATTATTTAAAGTACAAAATAGAAATTATCTAACTCTTCTATATAAACCCTCGTTACCTATCATATTTCTCACAAACTTTGTTGATCCTAAATTTATAAATGTTTTATTTTAATTTTATGATTTAGACAAATGAAGACTTTGAAGATAAATTATTTCAAGACTCTCACGAGGAATATGAATTTTGGATCATTGGCTTAGCTTACTTCATTTTTTCATTGTTGGTTTTATTTAATATTTAATATTAATGTTTTGGATTTTTTATATTTAAATTTTCAATAATATTATATAAGTTATTTAAATATTTTTTTATATTTTTTTAATATTAGATCATGAGTTAGCTTATTTAACTCATGATCTAGATGATCTAAGTTCGATTTTATATATTAAAGCTAATATTATAAATGAGCTGAGCTGAGCTAGCTCATGAAAGAGCCGAGCTCACCGTGAGCTGAGCGAGCTAGCTCATTTTGACACCCCTACTTCTTACCAATATATATATATATATATATATATATATATATATATATATATATATAATCACCTAGCTTAACCTTAGGAATAAGAAATCTATTGTGTGTCATTGTTCTCTGTGGATTCGATCCCTAAGTACTACACATGATCTCTCTTGGAAAGAGTATTGTTTTCTGTGTTAGGATTAAGGACTAAGTTGAAAGTTAATTGTTTAGGATATTTATACCCTGCTAGAACAGTAAACACACTACATGTCATTTGGCGCCGTTGCCGGGGAACATTGATCACAATTAGATTTAATTTCTAGGGTTTAGTCTAGGTTTGTTATCTTTCAAGTTATTAATTTTTTATTTTCCTTTGTCTTTCAGGTGCATGCAAAAGAGTACCAGGAGCAATAAAAGACAAGAATTACTATTCTCAGACCCGCAGAAACTCGAACGTACAATCCGCAAAGAAAGACGACAAGCATCGATCGATGGCATACATTCAGCATCAACCGAAACTTCTTTACGGATAGCATCGACCGGCATCAGAACTCTAGCATCGACCTATATTGATCACTTAGCATCGATCGACAACATCTCACCCGCATCGATCGACGACAGCAGACGAGTTCAAATGGTTGAGCCTATAATTGTGGTTCGAATGAGAATGGAGACTTGCATGACCTCAACGGTTATCTGTGTAATGCAGCAAGTCAAAAGATAGACGATCAGGGGGCTTAATCCCTGATACAGAAGCAGAAGCATACACTGAAATATCTCAACCTGAAGCTAACGCCCAAGCTTCTCAATGAACGCTGGCTGACTACAACCGTCCAGACCAGTTTTACACCAACAGATCCGCCATACGTCCTCGAGCTTTTCAGAGAACGGTTTTGAGATCAAGCCCGCTTTCTTCGGACTTGTAGCGCTTACACCTTAGCACGGGTTACGACATGAGCACCCTATAGATCATCTGGAGCGATTTGAGGATCTAGTGACTGCTATTAAAGCCAATGGAGTCCCTGAGAACTATCTTTTCTGAAAGCTCTTCAAGTACTCACTTGCTGGAGAAGCTTCATATTGGCTTAAGAAACTACCACCAGGATCCCTAACATCCTGGAATGACATCAAAAACGCTTTCTTACGTAACTTCTTTGATGATGCAAGAGCAGAGGATTTAAGGAGCAAGATTGCTACTTTTTCACAAGAACCTTCAAAATCTTTCAGAAACTCGTGGATCATATTCAAGTCATACCAGAGAAACTGTCCACATCATGTGTTCAACGAAGTGCAGCTCCTTAGCACTTTCTTTAGAGGTATTGGATTACAATATCAGATGGCTTTAGACACAACTAGTGAGTGAAACTTCAGCACCAGAAGCCCTGAAGAAGCTACAAGATTGATTGAGAACCTGGCATCCAGCAGTAGCACCAAGAACACCAATTTTGAGAGAAGGAAATCAGCTCCAGCTAAGAGCAAGGAGCAGATTGAAGAGGTCGGGCAAAACTGGATAGTGTTCAGAAAGTTTTCCAGAAGCAAGTTACTTTTGCGGACGTGGAAGCAATTGAGTTTGGAGACGATGAATTTGATGAAGAAGATGTAAAATACATTGATGAGAATGGTTTCCAGATACAAGGGAATTTAGGCTTCAACATGAACTCCTATGGTAATAGTCAAAGGAGTAACTTTTTCAGAATTCGCAGTGAAGGCCCTTCAACAACAACAAGACTTATGGATATCTACCTGCTACCAGAATCCTCCTCCAGAAAGTCAAGAAAGCAAGAGTGAAGCGATGGTTGACAGATTTTTAGAGGGACATCAAAAAATGACTATGGATTTTAATGGGAAGATAGATGGTATGTACCTCAACCTCAATACCAAGTTCGAAAACCTTAGCACTAATGTGAAGAAATTGAAGAATCAAGTGATGCAAACAAGTGAGACCATTAAGAAGCATGAGAGCTTGATCAAGGAGAAAATCGAGGCTGGGTAAAGACACCACGTCAATGCATTGATTGATGATGATTTCTTGCAGGAAATCAAGAGAGAGAAGCCCCAAGATAGCGATTTTCATGTGGAAAATTTGGTTTCACTCGGAAATTCTAATACGCATCGATCGACGCCAACCGATGGGAATCGATCGACGGTGAAACCTACAGACTGAGTGGCTTCGTGTGAATTAACTAATATCAATCGACACCGTTTCTGTGACATCGATCGACAATGTGATAGAAGAATCAATCGACAGTACACACTTAACATCGATCGACAGGAGAGAAATCTAGTTCGACCACCAAAACTAAATGTGAGCTTGTTTGTACGTCCAACCGTGACAATTTAAGAACATAATATATACACATCTGAAGCTATGGATACTGATAGAGAAGATGAGGGAAACTCAAAAAGGAGACAAAAGATCCCCAAACATCAACGAATAGAAGCCAATGAAAAGGAGATAGATAGCTTTGCTAAAAGAGTTTTTAAAATTCCTCTAGATACTTCTTTTTATGAGGCTTATTATACTCACAGACTGTAGATGTTTTTCAGGGAAACAAGGGAGACATATGATGATATAGAAATAATGTTCAATCACCTTAGAGAGAAAATGAAGCAGAGGACCTGTCTAAAGAAGAAAAATGATCCTGGAAAATTCGTGGTTCCATGCTTCATCAAAGGAAACAAATACCCCAACGCCCTTTGTGACACTGGATCTTCAGTAAGCATTATGCCAAAGTCAATGGCAGAGGAGCTCAACCTGAAAGTGGAACCCTCTAACGATTCCTTTACATTCGTAGACTGCTCAACAGTGAATTCAGGAGGGATGGTAAAAGATGTTCTAGTGCAGATCAACAATACATTAGTTCCAACAGACTTCTTGTGATGGACATCAAGATAGATTGGAAATCTTCTCTACTACTTGGGAGGGCATTCATGGCTACTGTGGGAGCAATATACGATATGAAGTCAAACAGGTTGAATCTATTTCTAATTGATCAAAATAGTTTTTATGAACCTGTCAAAAATAAGAACAAGGCTACCCTGATCGAATTGTGCAATGATTCAGAGCTTGTGGCCACATGTTTCTACAATTACGAGTTCGGTGAGGAATCAGAAGAAGGAGCATCGATCGACACTCAACCCAACCCATCGATCAACAGCCATACAGTTCAATAATCGATCGACACCCACCCTATCGCATCGATCGACACTCAAACTTCCGAACAAGCCCACACCCACCATGGCGATTTCAGTTAAAACACAGCCTACCTCGAGTACGCCCAGGTACCGCCATCGATCGATCAACAACAAGGAGCAGAAGGACGAGCCTATCCAATACCAAACATCGATCGACAACCAGAAGAATGCATCGATCAATACCACCATTCCAGAAGTCCACGAGTTTTGTAAATCTAACCCCTTTACTTCAGAAACTCCTCGAACGGTCAGTTGGATAAATCCCCTATTGATAGACGGTCGGGTACAGTATGGAAAAAGAGCTTTTGATACTGATGGCAGAAGGATTTTCTTTTGGGCAAAGCAAGATGAGTATGGCATATACAGAGATGAGAATGGTAATGCACGCACTATAGACGGACGAATTGTGAGTGTGCAAGAGGAAGATATCAGAGCAGTTCTAGAGAAAGCTACTATGTTTGAGTACATCTACATATGTTTACCTGAACATGCAGCAAAGATCGCTATGTCAAGGAAGAAGCAAGAAACATATAGCAGAGTAGAGATTGAAGATCATGTGAATAGGATCTACAATGCTCAAGAAATGTCATTAGAAGATTTCTACAAGAGGCTTGATGATGTCTACTATCCTATCGACAAGTGCATGACCGGTCTAACTACACGCATGGATAAGATGCATCAAGATTTGGATATTGTTCAAAGACAACATGCGAGTGGACCAGATAGAGTGACATCGATCGACAGCAACAACAGGCCTTCGATCGAGACTGATTTCGACATACAGAAAACCGGAGCAGAAAATCAGTTGGAAGACAAGTTTAATGAGATTGCTTTTTCTCAGAGCCTAATGAAGGAAGATATTTCTCAAAAATTGGAGGATATATCAGAGACTACAGCTGTCGGACTTAGAATGCTACAGCGTAATATTGAGAATCTACAAAGGAGAATGCATTCAGTGGAGGTTACTAAGGAGTTCATAAAGAATGAGAAAACCAGAGGAGATGAAGCGATAAGAAGCTTCATTGGTACATGGTTTCAGAAGAGAAAAGAAGATGTAGACACTTGTTTTCCAAGTGTTGACCCACCTCCATTCTAGTCAGAAAATTCATAACGTCGAGCTTAAGACTTTAATCAAGCGCTGAATGGGAGGCAACCCACTGTTTAGTAAGTTTTTACTTATACTAATATTTATTTCGAGTTTTATTTTATTTCTACAGACTATTTATACTACCGTCGATTGACACTGGATCGTGACCATTGATCGACCAAACCCGCCTACATCGATTGACACTCTTTTACAGATATATGTATCGATTTCTATACTTAAGTTATTTACTTATGATATAATTTTTCCTAACCAATCCGGGGGGATTACACTGGGACAATGTAATTTAAGTCTGGGGGGAGGTTCGCTAACGCTATTTTATTGTTTTTGAGTTTTATTTACTATCTATATATAAGTTTTTCAAAGATTATTATCAAGTCAGAAAGAGGACTATGATCAAGATTTATTATTGACTAACCACACTTTAGCACCATTCTTAGAAAGTTGTTTGTAGAGATTACTAGATATACCAAAGTGGATCATCCTCCCACTATATCATACTTGCTTAGAAAGTTTGAAGGAACCGAAGTTGATTTCCAACACTAATCCTGACATTATTTGCTTGCTTTGGGATTTGGTATACACTAGATCGGATTCCTTCTGCAAGTCTGAAAGATAAAAGTTTGTGTGCTTTTGATTCCCCTCTCTCTCCCCTTCAGATTAGAAAAAGAGTCGAACATGATTTGGTGGCTACAACCATTAAAGCTTGATTCATATGATTTTAGAAAGAGATAAAAGGTCAAAAAGAAGTGAACATGATATGGTGGCAAAAACCATTAGGGCTTGATTCATGGAAGCCTATCCAAACATTTCAGTCAATTAAAAAAATAAAATGATACCCTCAAAAGAAGGGAAACACTAACTGAGAATAAGTGAGAAGAGAGAGAGGAAAGGAATTAGAGAAGACTATCGGTGTGTTCAGTTACTTGCAGAGGTAAGATTCTATATATCCTTTGATCGATACTCCCAAGGTAAAGCATGCATTTTTATTTTATGCAAAAGAAATGAAATCAGTAGAGGAGCGAGTCAGACTAGTATTTGCTAAGTTGTTGGTAGAATGGATTTGATTGCTATACTAGGATATGGTATATAAAGTTCTCTATGATTGACTTGATAGGATGTGGCTGCAATAAAGTAAGGTGACAGTTATACTTAGATATTATGTGAGTCTTCGCTTTTCAAAACCTCTTTTGCAGGTTTGTTTGCTTGAAGACAAGCAAAATGTTAAGTCTCGGGGAGTTGATATAACCCATTTATTACCAGTTTTAGGCCATGTTATGGACTTTATTTAGGGTATATTATGTGTGCCTAGGCTATGCTATAAGGTCTTAACAGGTCCAGGTACGTTTTGGAGATATATGGAGATACTTGGAGCTTTTGGAGCATTTAGAAGACAATAATCTATAGCTGATCATTGAGAGAGTCGAAGTACAAGACTTCCGTTGATCGACGACACTATCTTGACATCGACCGATGTTACATGACCGAGATCGATCGATTCTTACTACTTGTCATCGATCGATAACCAATTTGCAGACAGCTGATTTCAAGCTCAAGTTAGAGATAAGACACAAGATTACAAATTTATCCCTAGACGAGTTTTGACCTAGATTTTAGGGTTTTATATTTATACTTTATGTATGAGACAGAGGCATAAGGAGGCATACGTACGGAGACGTACGGTGCTAGGTTCTTTGGTATTCTATTTAGGGAGAATATTCATAACTCCTTAGGGAGATTTGTATTGGAACCCCAGTGTTTTATTTATGCATTATATTCAGATTATTATTCTTACTTTGATTATATCTGAGTAGTTATCAATTAGATTTAGAGTTTATTAATGGTATTGCTAGATTAGCCAAACAATAGAGTTGTTAGGGTTATTATTAGACCTATCAATAGAATTGTGTTTATTGCTTGTGTTCTAGAGTAGCTAACTAGAACCCTGATCATAGGATAATTAGGCGCAAGCGAGAGCATAGTCTACTACCGGAATAGTCTTGTTGAGCTAGGTTACTAGAAACAAACGAGAGTTGATTTAGTTAATCTAGTGAACTTATCGAATAATGTCATAAAGCTTGACTCAAGAAACCATCGATCGACGCAGGATCATTGCCATCAATCGACGGTCATTTCATGTCGACAAGCGAGAACTGAGATATTGAACTTAGTCAATAGATTAGACTCGCAGCGAGAGCTAGTCGTCTTTTACATTAGATATCGAGTTCTATGATTAATACCCTTAGCCTCTATCCTCTATCGTTCACTTGCCTGAAGCCCTAGATCTAAAATATTTACATTTACATCTAGTTAGTTTAGCAGCATATTTTCATATTGCATCTACACTCTCTAATAAGAAATATTTCTTTAGACTGATAACTTGTTACCAATATATATATAATCACCTAGCTTAACCTTAAGAATAAGAAATCTATTTTGTGCCATTGTTCTCAATGAATTTGATCACTAAGTATTACACTTGATCTCTCTTGGCAAGAGTATTGTTTTATATGTTAGGATTAAGGGTTAATTTGATAGTTAATTGTTTAGGATATTTATACCATGCTAGAACAGTAAACACACCACATGTCATATAACATCCACTATTAACCTAGGGGTGCACTTCTTTCTAGCAACCTAGCTTTCATCATTATTCATCACATAACACATAGAAACCATTCACACAAGCAATCATTCATAACATTCACCCACATCAACACAAGGCAGTCCATTAAGTCTTTTATACAGTGTGAGGGTTCTTATGCATCATGATTCATTCATCTAACAACCTAGCATCCATTATGATCTAGCAACTTAACTTTTAAACAAGGATTGTCCAAACCATAGTTCCTCATTAACCAATATAAAGATCATGAAAAGAAAACTGGGTTCGAATCACCTCAACTTAGAAATAAATCTGGATCTGGAAACGGGAATATGGATCTCAGAGAATCCAAAAAAATCAGTTATGCAACCTCGCAGCCACCACCACCACTCGGCACCACCACCACTCGTGGATGCTCACGGCAAGGAGAGAGAGAGATTGTGACAATGAGAGAGAGAGATTGTGACAATGAGAGAGAGGAAGAAGAATCACAGAGAGGAGAGAGGAGAGAGGGAGAGAGAGAGAGAGTGAGAAGAAGAAGCTTGACGGCTAGGGTTTTTGTCTCTCAAAAATTCTCTGCAGAGTTTCGCTTCAGTTTCAGGATAGGAGAAAAGGGAGAGGAAGCTACTCTATTTATAAGGAAAGGGAGCTGGAACCCAGTTTTTCCTAATGGGCCCTAGAGAAATCCTTTTGACTTTTTTAGAAAATGAGTTTTGGTTTTGGGATGTTACATTTATCATGAATTATGGGATTAAAAGCATCAGAAACATGGTATTTTGAAGGGTTTTCACCAGAAAAATAATAATAAAGAATGACAGAAGGATAAGAAGAGAAAAAAAAAGGGTTAACAGACATTTCTTCCTTGAAAGATTCTAGTCACTATTAAATAAACTCTTACACATTTGTCATTCTCCTATCGACAAATACTTTTTAGAGTTAATATCATTTTTGAGAAACTCCACTTAGAACACAGAATTGCTGATGGCAAGGACCTCCAACTGTATAAAATACAGAACACAGAAAAAAATAAATCTGTAACACCCCAAAATCCAAATCCAAATTTTCTATAAACTTCAGAAGAAAAACTCTTATATTTATGAGTCTTTATAGTTAAATCTAGGGTTCCCTTTTCCCTCTTTATAAGCGGATAGCTACCCCATTCTCTTTCTTCTATCAGAAAACTAGAGCAAAATATTGCTAGATTTGTGTTGCATTTTATGTGTCCTCTTGTTTCTTTTCTTATGATTTATTCATATTCAGATCTAGGTGAGGTGATTTGAATGCAATTTATTCTCATGTTCTTTTATTTTATTTAGTGTTGGAATTAAGATTAGTTAGTTATGTTTAATGTTAGGTTAATAGAACATAATGAATATTAAGATATTATCAGGTGACTAGGTTAAAATCTGCACCTTGTACCGGGTGAAACTTGAGTAATTATATTCTAATCAATGTACACATTTTAATATATAGTCTGTAAAATAAGTTATTGATAACATGTATTGTATTATGTGGGAAAACACGGATAGCAAAAGGATGCATCACGTAATTATTTAGTAGCATATGTTTAGGATTTGATACCTCGTCTCATGCCAAAACAATTTATGGGCTCACGACATTTGATGGGTTCACAAGAGTTCAAGAACAAAAACTTGTTGGATATGTCACAAAAAAACTCATCACACACGTGCACAGATATATATATTTATTTTAAAATAATATTTAAACTATAAAGTCAGTTAATATATATATATATATATATTTAATATCAATTTTTAGGTATATGAAATTTTATATTTGTTGAAATTTGTTTTCATGAAATTGTACTAATCATATATTTTGTTTATTTATTTAAAAATGAAACATCATATCAATAGTTCAATTTTGAAATTAGTTTGATATGAATTATTACAAATTTTATTATTTTTTTGACTTTTTTTGAAATGTTTATATGTGACCAAATTAAATTATTTAAATTATATATTTTTAATTATTATTTTATTTAATATATTATATTTCAGTTTGGAGTTTTATTTTTACTAGAAAAATCAAATATAAAATGTTACCAACAATAAATTATTATTTATTTTGTTTTATAAAAAAATTAATATGATAATTTCAAAATTAACTAGGATATACTATTTAATTTTAAAATTAATTACTGATATATATATATATATATATATATATATAATTTGGCCCAGATTAAATATGATAAACAATAAAAATAATAGCATAATGTAAATATATTTGGCTTTTCTTAGGAATGCTATTGTTTAAATTTATATTGTTTATTTTTTTCTGTTAAGAAAATATCAGATTTGAGTAAATTTAGGATACTTAGTTAAATTTCTAATTAATGGTTTAAACGACTGGTAAAGCAGTTAAAAATTGTTGCATTTGCGAAATATCTATGACTGATTAACTATCAAATGCAGTTGTGGTTAAATAATAATTTAATAATATTTATATTTTCTATTATTATAAAATATTAAAAATCATATTATTATAATGAATATAAAAATTATATTTATAAAATTATACTATTATTTTTTTTAATGTAGAAATACTTGTCTTCAATTTTTTTAATATAAATTAAAATTATATATATGTTGATTACTGCGTTTTACCACATGCCAATTAACCTAATGTGCACTTTACCACAATCGAATGATATATTAATGCATCACATTAGGATCGAATCCACAAGGAACTAATGATCTATAACACTAAGACTACACAAATTTTCCTAATCTAAGCAAATAAAAAGATTGATGATTTGTAACAAGCTAAACTCCTAGAAATATAAACAAGGTGATCTCAAATCCAATATAGAAATAAGTGCAAGAACTAATCTTTTAATCAATTATTAAGGATAGATCCATGGGCAAAGATAATCGATATAAGGTGATCAAGGTTCAATCTAGGATGTTCAAACAAAATAATCAACAAGTCTATAGGTCGAACTCATAAAATAGACTAATTCACTTTCATGATAGAAATCCCTTTGTAATCAAGTACTAAACATCAAATGTCTTTGGCTTAATACTATCAAACAAGCATTATGATTAAGTATACTAACCATCTAGCAATCCTAACATCAAATGTCTTTGGTTATTCAAGCTAGAGCAATAGTAAGTTGGTTGAGACATTTTATCAAACACTTGTGGTGCATAAAATGTCTACAGTTCTAGCTTAGTGTGATCAAGTCTAATCTAGTATTAACAACACTTAGTAAACATAGAACAATGTTAATCAAGAAAGACAATCCTAAATATTCATCTAATCACCCTAATCTACTTAACCCATAGATCACAAAGTGTCTACTCAATAAACTCCATGAGAAACTTTAAATCTATGTGAAATTTAAGGCTAATTATACTAATGAGCAAGAGAAACACAAATATAAGATGAAGTACTTGATTAAAATAATTAAAAGATTTAAGCTTTAATAATATTAAACAAAGTTTTAGAGAAAAAATGAGATATCTTTAGGTTTTTGGGATCTAAAAATATATATAGAGAATTAAAATCTCGTTCAATCGCTGATCGCAAACGCTGCGACTAGCGTTTGGATGCGATTTCACAATCGCTTTTGGGCCTTTTTCTCTTTCTTCCCGAGCGGCTTATTCGTCCCGCTCTGGCTGGTCACTCCAACCATTTCCATGTCGCGAGCGGTGTCACTGAGCCGTTACGTCATGTCGCCCTGAGCTTGCTATGTTCCACACGGGTGAGCCATGTCGCAACACCTAACCGCTCTGGATCAATCACAAACTCGAGCACGAACCTTTCAAATCGTGAATCCAATGATCTCGCCGGAATCAAGCTTTGGACGCGACCAACCTCCGCCAGACACCACAAGCTCCGTCTTCCTCGAATCTCCTCTGCCGTTTTGCTCCACCAGGGCGTCTCAAGCTCTGGTTTCTCGGATCCTCCGTCGGATTCTAAGTCAAGCTCGTGCTCTTCCATCGTCGGGGATCGCAGGTTCGAGCTTCGCCGTCACGTCCAAAACGGCAAAGAAGAAAGCTTTGATTCATTCCCATGGCCACTTTTGGTCTATTTTCACATTTGATCCTCAGAACTTCTGTAGTTTTATAATTCGGCCCCAAACTTTGGAAAGTGTAGAAATATCCTCTTGATTCAGCACCATACATTTTAATCTTACAACTTAGCCCAACCGAATATTCTGTATTTGCAGCATTGGTCGCTGCATTCTTGTATTCTTTCGTTTATCCCCAAATGTTCTTGATTTGCAAACATATCCTTTGAAACTGGCCCCAAATATTCCAATTGTGCACTCCATACCCTAATGCACACAAATGAACAAATATATGCAATGGAGACACCTAAATGCAATCTAGAATGATAATAACAAGCTAAAATACGAATCTAAAACTCATCAAAATCAAGAGATATCAACTCCCCCAAACTTGTTCTTTACTTGTAGCATGAATAATCTTTCCTATTACACTTCAACATGACATCCTATAAGAAACATAGCAAGTAGCATGAATAATCTTTCCTATTACACTCTAGCTTCTCAAGACCTATCTAAACTCCAATATCTTTACACAAGTCATTCACTCATCAATCAACAACTCTTTCAACCAACTCTCATATTTATTAACAAGCAAATGAAGTGAATTCTTACAAATGGGAACTTGATCTCAATCATTTGGGTTGGCGAGTGAAAATGGTCTAATGTGAAAGAAAAGAATGTTTCAAATACATTTTTTTTAAAGTGGTAATCACTCAAAAGTAGGAGCTTGATCATTATGCAAAATTTATCTAAGATAAGGAGCAACTCATGCATACATAGATTGACTCTCATCATACTACCCCTTTCGTAACTGATTCCACTTTCTACCCTTCTTATTCTTCTTCATCTCAAAACCCAAAGATAATACTCATTTCATCAATCACCCAATGAACACTCTTTCCTTTTCTTTGACATAACCAACGAGGGACTTTTCATCTTTAATAACATTTAGCTCTAACTTTTTTTTTTATCTTTCTCCACTCTTTTTTTTCTTTTCTTTTTTTTTCTTTTTCTTTTGGGGGTTCTATTTGACACATCTGGAGCTTTTTTTCTTATTTTCTTTTGTCCCTAGGGGTTTCTCTTCTTATAGCACTCTTTTTGTTCATTGTTTTAACTTTTCTCTTTTCTCAAACCTAAGATCTTAACTCAAAAGCACACAAACCCAACCACCATCCTAAATGCTAGCTCAAATGAGGTCCTAATGCTAGCAAAAGATGAGAACAAACCTATGTCGCTCCCAATACTCTCAAGATTTTGCACATGACAAGTTATCAATAAGATGCCTCACTCAAGCAAATCAATGATGGTCTCAAAGAATGGTAAGGGTATATGGGTATGAGAGTGCCATTTGGGTTAACAATAGGGTAATGAGTGGAATAAGATAACCCAAATGTGTATGAGATCCATGACTAAGTATGCAAGTGCCCATAAGTAAGAGAAATTAATTTCATTATGCCTCAAGTAGTTTGGAGTTGGTTTCAAAAACTGGTCAATATCAAGCTCACAACAAGTTTCAAGTAGAGTCTTCAAGGCTCTAAGCATACAAGGGTTTTTTTTAAGATGTTTAAGCTACTTGATATGTTTAGTTAGGGTATCATGTTGAGTTCTAGACATGTGTTCTTTTCAAGACAATTAAAACACAGCTCCCTATGCATATGGATGCAACCTAAATACTTCTAGACTCAATCTTAAGGAAGAAAATGAAACAAAATATGAATCTAAATGCTTGTTTTGGTGTTTTCGAAAATTTTCAATTTTTTTAGGTTTTTCTATTCAAATAATTATGTACAATGCAATGCATGAGACTCATGACAAGTAAAAAAACAAAACACAATGTGAGATGGTAGACTCTCCCCCAAACTTACTTCACACAATCTCTTGTGTGATAGTAAACTTGAAAAAGAGAGCAAAAGATAGATGAAATATGAAAGAACTAAGTATTTACAAGGGTGTAGATGCACTTACTTGGAGTTAGCTTGATGAGAGGAGGGAATGAGGAGGGAAGATTTTTTGTGACTTTGGCAATTTTAACATGACCTCTTGAAAAGATTTTGAACTCCCCCAAACTTGTCCATAAACTTATTCAAACACATTAAAACAAGATAAGAGATAAATAGAAATATATACAAAAGATAAACATGGGAATGCCTCCCAAGCGCGCTTGTTTTAAGTCTCTAGCTTGAATTGGTGTGCTTGCTAGTCATAAGTATCAAAAGGTTGAGCCAATGCACCTTTGATCCTTCTCCTGCAAGAACAAGAAACAAAGTGCACAAAGAAGCACACTACTGTCCATAGAAAATAAACAGATTTTTCATCAAAAAGCTTCATTAAAGATGTAGCATGGATTATGAAATGCTCTTTGAGGTTCAGATGAACATGAGAATCAAATGAATTTGGTGGAAACACAAAGTCAACTACTGGTTCAAACGATGTTTTAACAAAGTAGTCAACACTATCTCCATCAATCAAATAAAACACAACGTTCTCTCATCATTGTTTTTGCCAAGGGGGTTTTCTAGCTCAAGAAAAAGCATATCCACATCAAGTTCATCCCCTAGATCAGCTAGTTCAAGAAGAGGCCTCGGTTCATCAAGCATCAAAAATTCAGTTTCGAGATCAATTGAACCACGAAGATAGTTCTTGTCAAAACAAACTTCAAGATGACCTCTAGCAATCTTTTCTACTCTCAAGTCATCTAATTTTTGAGTCTCACATATTAGATCAAGACATTCATTGATGAGCACAAGAGAATTCAAATCAGAGGTAATATCTTCAACACAAGGCAAACAACTATCCTCAAAATAATGAAGTTCAAAAGTAGAATCGCGTATACCTTCTAGTTGGGTTGGTGGAACCCAATAAAATACCTCTTTGAGCTAATGAGCAATCCTTATCTCAAGGCATGTGAGCTCTATTCCTTCTAGTGTTGTCCGATGTTACATAAGATTCAACCTTAGCATCGCTGTCATGTCACTCCTTGTCAACATTAGGATCTCTTTGCAAAGCTCATCTACCTTCACACTTTGTTCTGGTGTGAGTACACTTTCATCAAAGGGTGGCTCCACATATGGTTCATTATCTTCAATGTGATCTTCAAATGTGTATTCCTCTTCTTGTGGCCAATCAAAGTAGATTGCGGTCATTACAGCAAAAAACAAAAACTAGAATAAAATGTTAGTAGCTATACAAAAGAAAACAAAGTATAAGAAAGTAAAACTTAATCTCAAGAAATTTTGAAATACTAATGAAAAATCTACTTAGTTTCCCGGCAACGGCGCCAAATTGATTACTGCGTTTTACCACATGCCAATTAACCTAATGTGCACTCTACCACAATCGAATGGTATATCGATGCATCACATTAGGATCGAATCCACATGGAAATAATGATCTATAACACTAAGAATACACAAACTTTCATAATCTAAGCAAATAAAAAGATTGATGATTTGTAACATGCTAAACTCCTAGAAATATAAACAAGGTGATCTCAAATCCAATCTAGAAATAAGTGCAAGAACTAATTTTTTAATCAATTATTAAGGATAGATCCATGGGCAAAGATAATCGATATAAGGTGATCAAGGTTCAATCTAGGATGTTCAAACAAAATAACCAACAAATCTATAGGTCTACAACTCATAAAATAGACTAATTCACTTTTATGATATAAATTCCTTTGTAATCAAGTACTAAACATCAAATGTCTTTGGCTTAATACTATCAAACAAGCATTATGATTAAGTCTACTAACCATCTAGCATTCCTAACATCAAATGTCTTTGGTTATTCAAGCTAGAGCAATACTAAGTTGGTTCAGACATTTTATCAAACACTTGTGGTGCATAAAATGTCTATAGTTCTAGCTTAGTGTGATCAAGTCTAATTTAGCATTAAGACCACTTCGTAAATATAGAACAATGTTAATCAAGCAAGAATCATCATAAATATCCACCTAACCACCATAATCTACTTAACACATAGATCACAAAGTGTCTACTCAATAAACGTTATTAGAAACTTTAAATCTATGTGAGATTTAAGGTTAATCATACTAATGAGCAAGAGAAACACAAATATAAGATGAAGTACTTGATTAAAATGATCAAAAGATTCAAGCTTTAATAATATTAAACAAAGTCTTAGAGAAAAAATGAGATAACTTTAGGGTTTTGGGATCTAAAAATATATATAGAGGATTAAAATCTGGTCCAATCGTTTTTTGCAAACGTTGATCGCTAATCGCAAACGCTGCGACTAGCGTTTGGATGCGATTTTACAATCGCTTTTGCCGTTCTTCTCTTTCTTCCAGAGCGGCTTATTCGTCCCGCTCTGGCTGGTCGCTCCAACCATTTCCATGTCGCGAGCGGTGTCACTGAGCCGTTACGTCATGTCGCTCTGAGCTTGCTATGTTCCACACGGGTGAGCCATGTCGCAACACCTAACCGCTCTGGATCCATCACAAACTCGAGCACGAACCTTCCAAATCATGAATCCAATGATCTCGCCGGAATCAAGCTTTGGACGCGACCAACCTCCGCCAGACCCCACAAGCTCCGTCTTCCTCGCATCTCCTCTGCCGTTTTGCTCCACCACGGCGTCTCAAGCTCTGGTTTCTCGGATCCTCCGTAGGATTCTAAGTCAAGCTCGTGCTCTTCCATCGTCGGGGATCGCAGGTTCGAGCTTCGCCGTCACGTCTCCAAAACGGCGAAGAAGAAAGCTTCGATTCATTCCCATGGCCACTTTTGGTCTATTTGCACATTTGATCCTCAGAACTTCTGTATTTTTATAATTCGGCCCCAAACTTTGGAAAGTGCAGAAATATCCTCTTGATTCAGCACCAAACATTTTAATCTTACAACTTAGCCCAACCGAATATTCTGTATTTGCAGCATTGGTCGCTGCACTCTTGTATTCTTTCGTTTATGCCCCAAATGTTCTTGATTTGCAAACATATCCTTTCAAACTGACCCCAAATATTCCAATTGTGCACTCCATACCCTAATGCACACAAATGAACAAATATATGCAATGTAGACACCTAAATGCAATCTAGAATGATAATAATAAGCTAAAATATGAATCTAAAACTCATCAAAATCAAGAGATATCATATGTATATTGGTATTTATATTATATTAATTTGAATTTTTAATTAAATATTTTTATTTTCTTATTTATATAGTTTAAAAAAAAATTTACTCTCCCGCAAAAGCTAGTTGGAACCATCTTTTGAATTTTAGAGGTTTATAGAGGCTTGAAACGATTTATAACGTTTTTTATGATTGTTGCAAAACGTCAACAATCGCTACCAACTGCAAAAGCTGCATTTACTGGTGGTAGCGGAAAAAACAGTCATGCTGAGTACAAAAGAAACACTACATAAGAAAACAAAAAACATCTTTTTTAGATACCATTAGTAGAAAAATATATATAAAAAAAAAATCTTTAGCAAAAGCGGTCAAGAATCAAACAAAGCCTTTTGTGTGTGGCTAATACTCTGATACCATGATAAGTTTTCTGGACTTTCAACTTAAAACTAACTAGTGATAAGTGGATTGACAATAACTCTTTATATATTACTTAATTATTTTTGCAACTACCGATGTGAAACTTAGTTCATTCATCAACACTCCCATGCATGGACAACTGTGGGAACAACATCCACAGAATAGCTCAACATCGGGTGGCTTTGATACCATGTTAAATGGATCACCCAGATCTCCTAATATTTTCATTTGTAGCCTTGGAACATGTGTGATCTCAGTGCTCTTTAAAGAAAGAGTGACAAAATTAAACATATAGGTAACTCTATAACAATAAAAATATAGACTTCTTGCAAAATGGTGATTTCTCACACGTCCTTCTTATTGGACATAAATAAAAGTCATTTATTTTTGAAACTAAGGGTCATTTATTTCTTATGATACACTATTTATTATACAAATATATAATTACAGTATAACAATCATTCAACAATATTTCATGGAATAATATATACAACCGACGAAAGCTCATTTATGTCATCATAATATGGAATATATGTGCATCATTAAAAATTTTACAAAGTCCAATTATGAATAATTCATATAAAAGTAATTTTTCACGTATAGAAAGTATCATTTTTCAAAAAGTATATATTTAATGTGAAACTATATAGTAACAAATTGTTTGAATCACACAGATTTAAGTAATAAGCACTATAGACTTCTTTCGTATTAAAAATTAGAATATATGTGCATATGTATAATTTAAGAAAGTTTCACTTAGGAAAGATATTCTTAAATGTAATGGTCGCACGTATAGAAATAGCAAGGATTAATATTTTATGTTACAACTATAAATTAACAAATCACATCGTTTATTTTCTATAAAATCAACTTCTATTAGATTTAAGTCTTAAACTATATAGACTTCAATCGTATCAGAACCGGACGATTCATAATCCACCTCAAACCATAAATTACCAGTAAGGTCCCATATTGAACCGATCGATCCACGATTGTGTATACAAAGACAATATAGTATACTTTGGACATATGATTGTGTAGACAATACACTATGGTATCCATGATTGTGTATTGAGTATATATCAAGTGTTTAAAAAAAAATCTCGAACCTATGGTTGTGTATAAAATGACAATATAGTATAATGTGGACATGATGATCAATAGTGTATACACACTCTTTTTTAATGTTCAGACAAACTAAATCTACTTTATTGGTTTATTTTTTCTAAAGCTTTATGTTGATCGTTTATTTATTTTTTTGTGCAAGGGCTTATAAATTGTTGCATCGTGAATAATAAAATTGTGAAAGAAGTCAAATGACTTTAATCAAGAGAGTTTATACCAGCCTTGAACCTGAAGAATAAGAATAGTGAAGGTTGTCGTATTACTTCAATAAGGAGAGTTACTAAGAAGGTTTACAATTCAACACAACCGGTTAATATTTTGTAACTACGGCAATTTTATTTTATCAAACGATGACAATCATTTGCTCACCCTTTAACCTATTCATACTACTTGTCGAGTACGACACTTGTTCATAATGGATAGTTAATATAATGAGTCATTTACACCTAGGGTCATTTTATTACATCTTGAAACAATTTTAGCTACTATAGCAGTTTTTTAAAGAGAAATGACCGGTCTATAGCAACTTTTTTTTTGTTACAACTTCATTTTTTTTTCTCTCCCGATGAAAGAACAACTAATCCCTTACCCATCAAAATTTCTTAAATCGGATGAATTTTCATCCAGTTTATCTTTAAGATCTGGAGATTAAGACTTCCCAACCTCATATTTACCACAATCTCAAGTTGTTAGCTTCAATTTGGTAATGAATCCTATGAATTCAGATGAAACCCTAATCTCTCAAAAATTAGGGGAAATCATTTTCGGTGGTGAAGACTCATCAGTGACTGTCAGAGATACCATAACCTCACCATAATCACCACTCAGCCGGAAGACGGAGCACTAAATAGAGGCTTCCCTCTTCCATCGTATCTACGAGGAAGAGTGATACGAAGAAAGAGGTGAACTTTTTGTCATGTGAATGTTGATCCCAAATTTATGTAATTCAAGTGAATTTAGGTCTGGTAATTTCTGTCATTTGATTCATTGGTTTATGACTTTAGTCATTGTAATGAAAAAAAAAGACAAAGAATGAACATATGTTTTATTGTACCTCTTATTCCATGCACTAGATTGGAAGAATGATATCAAAATTTGATTTAATACGAGCAGGAGATTACATATTTAAAACATACCTTATGTTTCTTGCTCTAGATTTTAAGGTTTCAATGGTGTACACGTAGATATATGTGATATTGTGTACATGTGGATAGAGTTTCGAAGATGTACATGTGGACACAATATAGTTTCATCTTTGTAAAGATTTCTCTTGTGGCTTACAACAACATCCGTCCATAATAACCCATACACGAAAAGCACGTCTATATGGATATGTATATTCATATCAGTTAGTATCCATAAACCCATTGTCCACGTCAATTTGTTCATATGGACATGTATTCATAAAGAAACAAGCAATCAGACGTTGACAATGTGATAAGTTACCAACTGTATGTATTCCTTGATGTTTTGCTCAACCCTTTCACAACAAAAACACGAGTAATGGCGTCAAAATATACAACTTTTTAATAAAACAAAATTTTGTTTTTACAGACCTTATAAAATGAGTTTAAGGAGTAAAAACAGCAACATCAATTGAGAGCTTGGACTCGACTACTTAAAAAAATATTGGTGATTCGTAACTACTTCTAATTCATAAGTCAAACTGCTACACATTGGTGTAGTCACTAGTATTTTTCATAAGCATAATATTCGGCAAAGGTGTTAACTTGTGACCATTCATATTCTCAAGTTATATGTTTGTACATGTATACAATCATTATTGTGTATATTTTTTGTTGGTGTACACATGTACAAAATTATATATTCTTGGTGTATATATATATATACAATACATTTTTGTTGCTGATTTTTACTTTCTTTTTTTGGTCAACATTTTCGTTTTTGAACAACTTTTTTTAACCCATGTGATCTATTTATGTTGTTTTCCATAAGCGAAAAAAAGGCAGAAAAGAATCTAAGGAACTAAACTCAACTAGAATCAAGAAAGAATACTTTTGGTTCCAGACTCCTTTTGGAATTTCTCATATTGAATCTAATCCACTCAATACAACTTCTTACCTGAAAAGATACAACCTTTCAAAGTGAAAAACACTTTGATCAGAGTTATCTCAAACAAATCCTATGAACTCTGCTGCGATGGTGGCAAAGTGATGTAAACTCGTTTGGAATCTTTGGGAAGATAAACAATGTCACTTTGGGTGTGGTCATGTTAAGGTCTTCTCATTTGAGTAGCCAGTTTACTCGGTTTAGGCGATAAAGCTTTTTTTTTTTGGTAAAACGATAAAGCTTTGTCAGCATCTCAACAAATACTAATTTGACTCACCCCTCTACTGATCTCATTTCTTTGCTTATAAATAAAGTGCATGCTTTACCTTGGGAGTATCGATCAAAGGACACATGGACTTAACTCCTAAAAATCTGCATACACAGTTATAAAGTCTTTCCTTGTCCATTTCTTCCCTCTTTTCTCTGAATCTTTTTTTTGAACAAAGTTGTAGGCGAATAGTCTGGTCATCGATAATGTACATATCCCTTGCTTCCAATAATGTGTGATCATTCCTTTCTGAATTAGAATAATGGGGTCAAAGTAATTTACCTACCCTTCTGCATCTTCTAGGAAATCATTTCAATTTTTTTTAAGATGTTGAAGAGAGAGAGAGAGAGAAGGGAATCAGAAGCACACAGACTAGTGCCTTACAAACTTGCAAAAGAAATCCGTTCCGATGTATGCCAAACCCCAAAGCAAGCAAAATAATCAATACTAGGCTATAAATCAGTGGTTCCTTCAAACTTTCTTAGTAAGTGCAATCTAACGGCAGGATGATCCACTTTGGCATCTAGTAATCTTTGCAATCAACAACTCTAAGAGCGGTGCTATGGTGTGGTTAGTCAATAAATAAGTTCTGATCATAATCCCCTTCTTGACTCAATAAAAACTTTTCAAAAAATTTAAGTAACATAACAAATAAAAGCTCAAAATATATAAAAGCATCAGAACCCCCCCCCCCCCCCCACACACACACACTCAAATAACATTGTCCCCAGTTTATCATGTCTGGTTCAGTTAAGGGAAAACTAAATCATAAGTAAAGGTTAGAGAGAAAGTTAAAGTTACCAAACTCCGTAAAGAGTGTCAACCGATGTGAGTATTGAGTGTCGATCAAGCCATCGACCGATGGTGAAGTGTTGATGTCGACCGATGGTGAAGTGTTGATGTCGACCGATGGTCGTTTCGAACTTTTCTACTCCTTCCTTGAAAACCTAAAATAATTAAACAAAAACCGTAATTAGTAACTAAATAGTGAAAAACCAAATTAAAACTTACTACACAGTGGGTTGCCTCCCACTCAGCGCTTAGTCTTAAGCTCGATGTTTGGACTTCTGGAGTAGGAAGGTGGTTCATCGAACCGATGTGGAAAGCAGGTATCCACATACTCTTTGTCCGTCTGAAAGCACTGATGAAGCTCCTTACATCTTCTTCTCCTCTGGTTCTCTGGTTGTCCAACCTTATTTGAGGAGTCTCCATTGCACTCATCCTTTCCTGGAGTGTTTGAATACATCCCGTCAACATGTTAAGCATGGCATCTGTGGGCTCTGAAATATCATCCAATATCTGGTAGATATCATTCCTTATCAAGTCTTGAGAAAGGTAAATCTCATCAAGCTCGTCTTCCAATAACTCCTCTGTTACTAGCCTCTTCCAAGATGATGTGTGATGACTATCGATCGATGGACACGTGTTGCCATCGGTCGATGCTGAACTAACTGATCCAGTCGAGTGTTTTTGTTGAATGATCTGATGAGTGTAGTCTATCTTGTGCTTCATTTCTTATGTTCACATGGTTAACCAGCCAATATTGTTGTTGAACAGGTGGTACAGGTCTTCAAGCCTCTTGT
The DNA here is from genome assembly GCA_905132885.1 of Moricandia moricandioides. NCBI lineage: Eukaryota > Viridiplantae > Streptophyta > Magnoliopsida > Brassicales > Brassicaceae > Moricandia > Moricandia moricandioides. Next base: position 40,012 of record CAJHQQ010000788.1, read on the forward strand.
GATAGTCTTCCGTAATCATCTCCTGGGCTCCGTAAATTCCATGTACCATGTTGTCAACTTCTTGAGTGTTGTAAGTTGATGTGTCTTGTCTGGGTCTGCTAATGTCTGTTGCATACTCTGGCAAACATAGATGAGTATATTCATGCATATTGGCTTGCTAAAGAATCTCCTTGATGTCCTCCTTAGACACATTAATGATTCTGCCATCCATGGCTCGTGCATTGACATTCTCATCTCTGTAAACTCCATACTCATCTTGCTTCTCCCGATGAAATCTTCTCCGATTGTTGTTGTCAAAACCTCTGAATTCATATTCGTTGAGACCATTGATCGATGGCAGGCGTCTCTTGTCGATCAATGTTGGATTAATGGTTTCATTCAATCGGTTGAAGCCTCTACACTTTCAATACTCAAATGTATCGTGCTCAACTACTTCTTCTGGGTAAAGTCCTGTGTAATCTGGGTTGGTATGCTTTGGTGCCAACTCACAGTATTACTCTCCAGTGTAGAAAATTTCTTCTAGACTATCTTCTTCGTTATGATCTGTGGTGTGATTTTCGATCAATGATTGAGGTGTGGAACCAACCGATTGTCTATTATTAAGACCGTCGATCGACTGATAAGGTTGAGTGTCGATCGATGGTATATCCACATACTCTTTCTTTAGCTCGAAATCACATAAGCATGTGTCAATAAGACCTGATTCTTCCATGGTAAGACCATGGTACTCAATAAGTTCTTCTGCCTTATATTCCTCATCATACTCTTGGTCAGCCGGATCATATCCTAAATCAGGATTGTGAGTGTTGATCGCTTCTGAATGGTGGGTGTCGACCGATTGTTGAATTGTGTCACCGTCAACCGATTTTCTGCGTTGGGTGTTGATCGATGCTCCATCATTGGACTCCTCCTTGTTCTCATAGTCGCAGAAACATGTAGCAATCAAGCTTGGTTCATCACCCAATTATGTTAGAGTAGCCTTGTTCTTGACTTTAACATATTCATAAAAATTATTTGAATATATTAAGGATATATACAACCTGTTTGTCTTCATGTCGCAGATAGCTCCCACTGTGGCCATGAATGCTCTTCCAAGGAGTAAGGAAGAGTTCCAGTCAATCTTGATATCCATCACAAGGAAGTCTACTGGGATTAAGGCGTTGCAAATCTGCACTGAGACGTCTCTGGCTATCCCATCTGAATTCACCTTGGAGAAGTCCACAAAAGTGAATGAATCACTGAAAGGCTCCACTTTCAGGCTCAGCTTCTCTGTCATATCTCTAGGCATGATGCTGATTGCTGATCCAGTATCGCAGAGGTCAATGGGATACTCATGGCTTTGACAAAACATGGAATCACGAACTTTTCAGGGTTACTTTTCTTCTTGAGAGTGATCCTCTGCTTCAGCTTCTATTTGAGGCTATTGAACATGCCCTCTTTGTCCTCATCTGTATCCTTGGATTCCCTAAAAAAACATCCACAATCGATGAGCATAGTAGGCTTTATCAAATGGAGTATGTAAAGGAATTTTAAAAACTCTTTTGGCAAAGCCATCCATCTCTTTGTTAGTTGCTTCTCTGTGCAGATGTTTAGGAATCTTCTGATTCTTTCGGGAGTTTCCTTATGTTATCATTGGCTCAGGTGTATCAGTATTCTGTTATGGAGTCTCCCTACTCAGATGTCTGATTAATAAGCTTGCATTCAGAATTTACAGACAAACTGGTTCTATTGTTGAAGACTGTCGGTCGATGTTGACGTCTCGACGTCGATCGATGTTCAAAGACTCACACGAAGCTACAGACTCTGAGGGTTCTATCAGTCGATGCTCATCTATGGGTGTTGATCGACACCAGTGAGAACTACCGAAAGACATAGCATTTCCTACTCGGAAATCTCCCTCTTGGAGCTGTTCTCTCTTCACCTCTTACCAAAAATCATCACCTATCAATGCACTGACGTGGTGTTTCTGACCAGATTCCTCCTTCTTCTTAATCAAGGTCTCATGTCTTTGAATCACTTGTCTGGACCACTTGACATGAGTGCTGAGAGTCTCAAATTTTGTGTTGAGGTTGATGTACAGAGCATATATCTTGCCATTGAAATTCACAGCCATATGCTGATGCTGCTCCAATACTCTGTCAACCATGGCTTCTAACTTGCTCTTCCGAGTTTCTAGATTTGGGTTCTGATAAGAAGATCCAAAGGTCATGTTGTTGTTGTTGGGCCCCTGCTGATGTGGACTCTGGTTATAGTTGCTTATGTTGCCACCATAGGAGTTTCTGTTGTAGCTCTAATTTCCTTGTCTCTGGAAACCGTTTCAACCAATAAAATTCACTTCTTATTCTTCTATGGCTTTCACTTCCTGCTTCCTGAGGAACTTCTGGACACTGTCCAACTTTGCTTTGAATTCATCTATCTGCCCCTTGTTAAAATATGGAGCTGATTTTTTCCTCTCATAATCAGTGTTCTTGGTGCTATTGCTAGATGCTAAGTTCTCAATAAGCCTTGTTGCTTCTTCTGGACTCCTAATGATGAAATTTCATTCACTAGTTGTGTCTAAAGTCATCTGGTACTGCAGATGAATACCTCCAAAGAAGGTGCTAAGTAAGTTGCACCTCATTGAAACTGTGGTGTGGGCAATCTCTCTGGTAGGAACTGAATATGAACCAAGAGCTTCTGAATGATTCTCCATGTTCCTGTGTGAATTTTGCGATTCTGCTTCTTAATTTCTCTGCTCGCGCATCATCAAAAAAAATTACTCAAGAACGCATTCTTGATGTTTATTCAGGAGGTCAGGGATCTTGGTGATAGTTACTTAAGCCAATGTGAAGCTTCTCCAGCAAGTCATTACTTGAAGAGCTTACAAAAGAGAGTCTCCAGGGACTCCATTGGATTTAATAGCTTATAAAAGATCCTCAAAACACTCCAGATGATCCATCGGATGCTCATGTCGTGATCCATGGTAGGGTGTTTGCCCAACAAGTACGAAGAAGTACAGTTTGATCTCAAAGTCGTTCCTCTAGAAAGCTGGAGGACAGATAGCGGATATGTTAGCATACAACTAGTCTGGACGATTGTAGTCTACTAGTGTTTGTTGAGCAGCTTAGGCATTAGCTTTAGGTCAAGCTACTGCAGCGTCTGCTTCTACTTTTTGGTTCATGGATTGCATCCCCCTGATCATTAATTCTCTAACATGTTGCACTACGCAGATGACCTTCAAGATCATACATGTCTCCTCTTTCATCTCGTACCAAGACTAAAGTTGCAACCATCTGATCTCGTGAACTACTGTCGATTAATTCTGTGTCGGTGTTGTCAATCAATGTTGGTGAAGAAGCATCGATCGGTGGTTGAATGATGTTGTCGATCGATGTTTGTTGTATCTTTTTGTGGATCGAGCGTTCGATTACAACTGCGTCTGAGAAGAGCAATTCTTGGTTCTTGTTGCTTCTGGTACTGCTGGGCATGCACCTGAAAGACAAGAAAAATAAATTATCGGTAAATTGTAATAAAGAAAACAACTAGACTAGACCTAGAAAAAATAAATCTAATGGTGATCCTTGCTCCCCGGCAACGGCGCCAAATTTGACAGCGTGCGGGTTAAGGTTTATGTTCTTAAATATGCAATCTATCAAATTAGCCCTATGAATTACTCTTGCTAATAGATGTCAAATTGTAGTACTTTAGGATCGAACCCACAGAGAGCGATGATACACAATAGAGTTATTATGATTTTAACGGTTAAGTTAGGCAAACTATAAATAGATGTTTAATTGTAAGTCTATCGGGAATAGGAAAATATCTAAATTTCTAAAAGTGTATGCAAATATGAACAATTGATAGATCTAGGGTTTCTAGAAAGTGAATTATAATGTATGGGATGCATGGATTTATTAATATGCGAGAACAATAATATTAACTAGTTTGACCCCCTTTTGTCCTAACTCTCGTATGCGGACAAAGAAGTGTATTGTCGATCGACGGTTAATGCCTAGTGAAGATTGACGCCTAGTGACGATCGATGCTAATCAGACAGGAAGTTTGTCCACTATGTTAATTAGACCAGCTCTCGCATGTATCTAACAACCTAGCTCAATGGAAATAATTTTGACACAGAACCTACTATCGTAGTTATTCATGTCCTAAGTTCAGGTTTCTAGTTAGCTATTCTAGAACGCAAGCATTAAACACAAATCCAAAGATTGATATTATTTCATCGTAGAAGTTTTATTTTGGGGCTAATTCATCAATACCATTAAGAACCCTAAATCTAAACGGTGAATTACTCATACATGATCAAAGAAAACATAATGAACTTAATAATATAATGTATAAAATAAATAATGGGGTTCCAATACAAATCTCTGAATGAGTTCAGATCTTCTCCCCTAAACTACTAATGCAAGAAAACTAAAAATTGTAAAAAGTAAAATGTCGTCTCTCTATGTCTCTCTTCTACCTAAACAATGGTAGAACTATATAAACTAGGTCAAAACTAGTCTAGGGGCATTCTTGTAATTTGTATTAACTTGGGCTTGAAGTCGGCCAATACTCTGCGAGTGGGTTGTCAATCGACAACAAGGATGCTCCGTCGATCGATGGTCATGCTTGACTTCGACTCGTACTCAGTTGAATGTGAACAACTACTCGATATCTCTTCTGAATGCTCTAGCAAGCTGCATAATCTCCATAATGCTCCAGAACGTACCTGGACATGTAAAGACTCTAAAACACAGTCCAAACAAACATAATAGACTCCAAATAGGGTCCAAATGATAGTATGAAACTAGTAAATAACAATGTATATTACCATACCTAATCTCAAAAGCTACAGCTCTAGCTCATTCTCTCCTCTTCTCACAATCTCCTCCTTCTCTTTGATCTCTCCTTATGTCTCCACTGCAACTTCGGCTCTGTCTCTCATCATGTTTTTCATTTTCCTCATCTTCTTCTTCGTAGTGATTACTAAAATTGGGAGGCAGCTTGTGAGAAGACGAGCTAATATTGGAGTTAAGTTGCTATCTAACTTCTCGAATTGAGAATAGAAAGGCCATATGGGTCCCAATCTCTACTTCTTGTAGATCCTTTTCTGTTACTCGTCGATCTTGTGCCGACATTGTGTTGCTGACAAGTCAAAGTCGGAGCAAGCGGAGACGGTCACATCGATCTAGTTCCAGTAACTTGATTTTAGAGAACCACAACCAGCAAATTATGGAAATTGGAGAAGCAAGAGAAATTAGGATTTAGAGATTTGGGAGAATGGCTTCAAAATCGAAATAGGAAAGAGAAACAAAGAAGATATGTGGAGTTTTCAATGGTAAAATGCTTAGCTTTTAGTTAGAACAAAAGCCTGTGGTTTGTTTAATGAAATGATAAAAAAAGACAAATCAGAAGAAAAAAAGTGGTCACCAGTTTAAGCCTAAATTAACTAACAAACATCGTTTGACTAAATTATCGAAAGTCCTAGTGCATAGCCCTCCTTTTCATTCTTGACTTAGTCCTGCCCAACTTGATATTTTTTCCCTTTTTAATATAAGTGCCTCTTGATATCTACTTGATATTTTTTTTCTAATTTTTTGTTTACGCATTTATCTTCTCTGCTCACACCAAACCAACCCCCAGAAAAGGCAACTTGATTCACATATCAATCAATCAGTCATGTTCTCTTCAATATTCTTGGGTTTCTCAAACCCCAATTCTTGTCTGATCTTGTTATTCCTCTTGTTCTACTTTCACCATCTTCCTTGTGCTCTAAGTCAACCAGACCTTAAGTTTTGTGATAACCAGTTTCACTGTGGGCATATAACAGCGGGGTTTCCTTTCTGGGGAGAGGCTCGACCAGAACCTTGTGGTCATCCTTCTTTGGGGCTCCACTGTTCCCCAAAATCGAACAAGACTTACTTTATTTTCTCAGGTCAGATGTACAGTGTCCTTTTCTTAGACAGCTCAACTAACACCCTTGGGCTTGCGAGGCAAGACTTCTTAGGTGGATCATTCTGCAATTCTACATTAACCGGTACAACGTTGACTCATGAACTCTTTCAGCTTTCGCCAGAGTACACGACCCTCTTTGTTTACTATCTCTGCGAAGCTCATCTTACCAACCCCGCAAATTTCAAATGTCCAAAGATTGGTATTGCCTCAATGCATAGTAGCAATGAAAACCATAGAAAGTGTTCTGCGAGTTTCAACGTCACTGTTCCCACAAGTTATGCTCCAGAGGTGAAAACTCTGAACTTGACCCGTTTACAAAATGTTCTCCAAAAGGGATTTGAGGTGAAACTGAGGATTGATGGAAGACCGTGTAAAGAATGTAAATCCACTGGTGGAGTCTGCGGCTATGATGTTGGCACCCCTGTTTGCTGCAAGAGAAAGTCTTCATCAAAAATCATATGCGATCTAATGATTCCACCTGGTATGTTTCTGAACTGTTAGCAAGTTTTTTTATGCATAACATCATTGTTCATCCCCTTGCAGTATTACTGCAATGCAATTAGACTAAAACGGAAAATAACAGCCTCTTAAGTTCCACTACGACACATAGCGCAACTATACACCCTATGTTGCACAACAAGCATGCATAACATACTTATCAACAAGAATCTCCGCTCATACTAAATCAACATGTCACAAATATATTCTATCGATTTTCCTATGTTAGTTTTATCAGTGTTAAGACATACCTTACTTCCGAGTGAGATCAAGATAGAAGATAGAAACTAGATTGGTCTACAATTCTTGATAGGTCTCTAGCAACTTGCGATACACTATTTCCACCCAAGTCATTTTCAACGCATGGATGTCTTCGTTACCATAAATCATACACTTTCTTTATCAGTTCCTTCTTTTACATCATCAACATCGTTCAGTTTCCATGATAAATGGAAAACAGTCATACTCTTGTTCCATTCTACTTTCTTCTTTCTTTTTCTAGCCCCATTTCGACGCGGCCTGACTTTTCTTAGTAAACTTTTTTGTACCGGCACTTACAAAAAAACAAAAAAAATTAATAGTAATATTAATAAAACCTGTTAATTTTATAGCAACCATTCAAAAAAAAATCTTTTAAATAATATAATATCCTGACTGTCTCCCAATCTAGGGGTGGGACGGATCGGATATCCGGGGTGTTTTAGGATATCCGGATCCGGATCCGGATTCGCCGGATCCGTGACTTTAATATCCGGATCCGGATCCGCGTCTTCCGGGTATCCGGACTTCGGATATCCGCTCAGATATTGTGATACCCGCGGATACCCGGATTCGGATCCGGATCCGTAAAAATAATTTAAAAAAATAAGAAATATTTTAAAAATATAAAAAATATAAAAAATCTAAAAATAAAACATAAATTAAATATTTATACAAAATTTATTACTATATATATGACATATAATATTAGTAAAATTTAAATATAATATTAAAAAAAAATTATGTATAAATACTAATATATCAAATATAATTATTAATAAAATTAAAAATTTAATATATTTTAAAAACACGGATCCGGATCCGGATATCCGGACCTAAAAATTAAGATATCCGGATTTGGATCCGGTTTGGACGGATCCGAAATTTTACTATCCGGATTCGGATCCGGGCACTCCGGATATCCTATTTTCGGAGCGGATCCGGGACGGATCTCGGATCGAATCCGGATCCCGGATAATACGTCCCAGGCCTATCCCAATCTATTCGAAGACCAAGTCATCGTAAAAACACCTAATTACAAAGAAATTTCCCTTCGGAAATAGATTTCCAGATAAAGAATACATATAGAAACCAAGACTTAGACAAACACCGTGTTCCGGTTCTCTACTTCTTCTTCAACCTCTTGTTCATCTCCAAGAAAAAAGCAGAGGAGAGTAGTAGAGTACCATGATAAATCAATATAGTCTCTGACAAAAACTTGGTCCTATACAAACATATGGATTCTCTTTGTCATCCCCTCTTTTGTTCTGCCAGCTGATGAGAATCACCAAAAATGCGTTCAAAAGTTTGAATGCGCCAGTTAGAGAGAACTCTGTTATCCTTTTGGATACCTGGGAGAAAAGAGTGTGGCCACCCGGATTTCAAGCTCAACTGAACGGAGATTTTGCAGAGTTTAATATATCCTCCGTTAAGTTCAACAGCACAAGACTTGCTATGAAGGATTATCACAACAATATTTGTCCCCGAGACCCTAAGAATGCACAATCAATCACGAAATCCTTCCATTTTCTCCCGACACTATGCCGACAATGAAATAATTTGAGAATAACTTGAATAGGATGAAGAACAGAAGACAAGAGTACGAAGAGATTGTGGAGAATATGGAGAAGAGAGAATAGAAAGAGAAACTTAATTCCCTTAGTATTGATAACTGTAGTTACAAAAGATTATAAAAAATGTTTACCTTTCTAGAGAAACCAAATAAATTTGATTTACTAAAGAAGATAAAATAAAAATAAATATCAATTTATTGTTCATCTGAGTTACTGTACACTTTACGGTACACTTTTACATTCTCCCTTAAGCTTGACTATAAGAACTCCGGAGATCAAACTTGAAACCATGAAAATCTACCTCATTAAACCTGAGTATAGAAAACCACATGGGACAAAACCACACTTAGGAAAAAAGAATATAGACTTCATGACTTAGAGGCACGAGACTGATATATGTCTATGAGTCCAAGCTTCAAAAGAATGAACTCACAAACTTTGGTACTGGCTGCTTTGGTAAAGATGTCAGCTAGTTGATCTGAGCTCCTTGTGTAACATGGTAGAATCACTCCTTACTCCACAATTTGCTTCACTTTATGAGAGTCTGCTTCGATGTGCTTGGTTCTCTCATGAAACACCGAGTTAGATGAAATGAGAATGGCTGCTTGATTATTGCAGTGCATGGTGATTGGGTCACATGATTCAATTCTCAAGTGCTTGAGAAGAGCTTTGAGCCAAATAAGCTAAATGGTGAGCTATCTCATGGCTCTGTATTCTCCTTCTGCGCTTGAACAAAAGACCACCTTCTGCTTCTTGTTCTTCCAAGTGACTAGGTTTCCTTCGATAAATGTGCAATAGCATGTCGTAGACTTTATGCGCACACTATTTCCAGCCCAAATCAGCATCACAATAGCCAACAAGTTCTGAAATTCTATTGCATCCCATCCAAAGGCCTTAGCCCGAAGCTCCTTTAAGATACTTAAGTATTATGTCCACCATGTTCTAGTGGTGCATCTTGGGAATTTGCATATGATGGCTCACCTGGTTCACATCAAAACAAATATCAGGCCGAGTAATAGTTAGGTAGATCAACTTACCAACCATCCTTTGGTATTGCTTAACATCCTCAAATGGCTTATCTTCGGTCTCTCCCTCTCTTCTGACTTTCTAGCCTTCTTCAAAGGTGTCTTTGATGGTTTTGCTCCAAGCTTTCATGCTTTAGTCAATAAATCAAGTGTGTACTTTCTTTGAGATAAGAAGAGTCCCTCTTTAGAGTGACATATTTTCTATCCCTAAGAAGTACTTTAGTTCACCAAGGTCTTTTATATCAAAAACAAATTTAAGAAATACCTTAGTGACTTGAATATCAACCTTTTCATTCTCTGAGAACATACACAAGAATGACCACTATACCTTCTTGTCTTTGTAAAGTGAAGAGAGTGTGGTAAGCCTCAGACCTCTTGAACCCTCTATCTTTGAGAGTTGTGCTCAGTTTGTGATACCAAGCTCTAGGAGTTTATTTCAACCCACAAATAGTTTTTCTGAGTCTAAGAACCTTTCATAGTGCGGTCATATCCTCAAGACCAGGTGGGGGAGTCATGTACACTTCATCCTCTAGTTCACCTTGTAGAAATGCATTTTTGACATCCATCTGATAAAGATCCTACTCAAGGTTAGTAGCTAATGAAAGAACAATCCGTACCGTGTGAAGCTTAGCGAAAGGTGCAAATGTATCCAAGTAGTCTTCTCCATATGTTTGAGTGAAACGTCTTGTTACGTGTCTTTTCTTATGTCAATATATCTCTCCATTACTTTTGTACTTAATGGTCATCACCAATTTGGAGCTCACAGCTTTCTTCCTTTAGGAATGACTGCCTCATAATAAGTCTAGTTGCGATCCATGACTTCCATTTCTTCACCTACAGAGTCTCTCCACACTTTGTGTTCCATGGCCTCCTCATAGGTCCTTGGTATATGTCAATGGTCCAATTTTACAATAAAGAATTGATGTTCAATGGGAGCAAACCGCTTGTATAGGATGGGGTACTGCTTTGTTGTAGTAGTAAAATCTTGTGTCCATCCACTTAGATCGCTTCTTAACCCTTGTGCTGCTTCTCAAGGATTGCAACTCTTCAAGGATTGCACCTTCTTTCGATTCTGATTCTTCATGTATGCCTCCCTCATGATCAAGGTGGATGTCTTTTTTCAGTAACTTGTGATTCCACAGGCGTGCCTAACCCCATAGTTTCATCTTTCTCTTTAGGTTTGCTGATCCCCAAACTCTCCAAAATTAGTCTAAAGTTTGTAGCTCGGTCCGAGGTGGATGAGATAGATCTTCAGGTTATCTAGTTCTTCTCATCATAGGATCTCTTGGTCTCCACAAACTTGACATCTTTAGACACCATTACCTTCATGGTTTCTAGTACATAGCATTTGTATACTTTATGGATTATTGAATATCCAATAAACATAGCTTTGACACTCTTTGCCTCAAGTTTGTTTATTTATTCTCCTAGATCAAAAAAAACACACAACCAAACACACTTAAGTGACTAATAGATGGTTTAATTTTGTTCAATACCTCAAATTGAGAGACATCATTGAGAATTTTGGTTGGATTCGGTTGATCAAGTAACATGCGGACACTACAACAACTTCCCAAAACCTCTTTGGAACATTTATGTGGAACGTCATTGATCTAGCCACCTCCATCAAATGTCTGTTCGTTCTTTCTTTCAACTACTCCATTTTGTTGTGGTATGTATGGACAACTTGTTTGATGAATAATCCCATGCTTGGCCAATTAGTTTTTGAATGTGTGACCATTGGACTCTCCTCCATTATCTGATCCAAATTTTTTGATCTTGGCATTGAAATGGTTAGTCACATAGCTTTGGAAGTTAGTTAAAGCTTCAAGCACCCTATCTTTAAAATGAAGAAAAGTTAACCAACTATATTTAGATTATTCAATGAATGTGAAAAATACTTATGATTTTTTCTAGATGAACAAAGTGAAATCCAAACATCAGAATGAGCCAAATCAAAACATTGCTTCTTATATATAGTTAAAGACTTGAGAAACGCTGATTTAAAATGTTTGCCAAGTATACAAGCTTCACATTCATTATTTTTAAAGTAAATACTAGGAAAAAACAATCCTAAAGCACGAGAATAAGGGTGCCCTAATGTAGCATGCCAAATCACATTGTTATCCATAGCATAAACATAACTAGAAGAACAAGAAAGGTAAGAAGTTGGCTTGGTGTCATTGAACATATACAATACATCCTTTGATACTCCTTTTCCAAGAAACCTACTAGTATTAATATCCTGAAAATAAACATTATTGGGACTAAAAATAACACTGTAGTTTAGATCAATGGTTGCTTTTTCCACAAATAATAATTTCGATGTAAAGTTAGGCATAGAAAATGTTTTAAATTCTTTATCGAATAACCTAAGATCACCTACATTTTTATTGGTATTCTATCTCCAGTTGCAATCACTACATTCCCTAAAGCTGGTATAACATTGATGATCATATTTGAGTCACTATTCATATGATGAGATGTTCATGATTCTACAACCAATGGCTTAGAGATGTTTGATGCATTAAATGATTTACCAAATACTTTAACAAAATTTTCCTTGATGGCTTTGATAAGAGCATCAAGGTCAGACCTCACCATATCATCTTGAGTAGTTAACAAAGAACCATTAGTGGAAACCAATGCCTTCCCTTTTCCCTCGTTGAACCGTATAGAAGAACCAACTGCTTCGTTGAAGAGATTAGCTCTTGATTCCTTGAACTTGGTTGGTTCGACCCTAATTTTTACACTGATCACACACCCGCACCTTCCTATCTTCATGCTTGAATGCTCTTTTATTGGCAGTCACAAGATTTCCTTTTCCACCGAAGAGTCCAAGCGATACTTGCTCTTTTTGGATTTGGGCACACACTTCTTCAAGTGTTGGGAGCTAATCTGACTTTAAGATGTGCTTATCAAGTAATTGTAAGTAGGATTGAGATTCATCAGTAATCCAAAGACCTTTTCTTGTTCACATCTCTCATTAAGGACAGCTGGATCAACCTAGTTTGGCCGTAACTTCTCAAGCTCAACCCATAAGGATCTAAACTTGCCAAAGTGTTGGGTAAACTCCATATCTTCTAGCTGAGATCATTGATGGTCTTCTTGACTTCAAATATCCGACTTAAGTTGGAGATATTTCGATAAACCTTTTAAGGGTCTCCCAAAGCGTCTTCGCGGTTTCACAATAGGAGAAGCCTCAAATATTGATACTTATAGGGAGTTTTGAATGATAAATAACATTTGCTAGTCCTTTTGAAACTACTTGCCTTCATTTACAAGGATAATCTCCTTGCCATCTTGTTGGATCGTTTGCTTTGGAACTTCATCTTGAGTTACATGACTCCATTAACCACGACCACCCATAATTGTATTGACCATCCTAGACCATAACAAGTAGTTTACCCCTTTTAGGGTGGTTGTAACAACCACTTGCCTTGAGTTTTCTATGGTTAGATCTGGAAAAAAATTTAGAATAAAATAGATTGGATGTTGAAGAGATATATATAATATGAGCTTTTTGCTCTAATACCATGAAATAATCTGAGAAGGCTCTTAATGAGGATTTCGAGGTTATGTTTAACAATGAATGTTGGGAATGCGCAGAATCGCTGGGTTCTTGTGGTTATAATGATAGCTCAAGAACATTCGTTTGCTATTATGTGGACATGCCTAGCAAACATAGTTGCGATTCTGGGATAGTAATGATTTATCCTTTCTCTTTCCTCAGAAGTTCTGTCTTGAATGTTTTTTTTTGTTTTTGTTTTTAACATAGTTCTGTCTTGAGTTTAAATTAGCTTTTTTTCATGGTATCTGTTCATGCAGGTCCCTACAGAACTACAAAATCAGGTAGGTGTCCAGTCTTTTCCTTTCTAGGAATCTAAATTTACTATTTTAGTTAATCTGAATCTCAGAAAGTTTGAAACTACTGTCCTAATCTTTTCACACAAGATCCACATGTCATTCCTTCATTAACCAGTGCATGCTACTCCACCTACCGACCTTACCTTTTCACTGGACTCCCATGGTGACATATATATGATCTATAATGTTCGTTTTATGGTGACCACTGAGAGAAACTGCCTTGAGTTTCAAGCCTCGTTTTAATTATGCTTCTAAGAGCACCTCCAACGGTTGGGACCCCGTTGGGGTTCTAAACTTCTTTTTTTTTCTTTTTTTTTTTGACTTTTTTAATTAAAAAAAAATTAAAAAAGATGAACCAATCGCGGGCCGCCACGTGTCAGTGGGGCCCGCAAACAGTTTAAGAACCTTGTTCTTAATGGGGAGTTTTTAGAGCTGGTTCTAAACAAACTGTGGGCCCGACAATGTTTTATAACCCCTAAAAACCATCTAAGAACCCCCCATTGGAGATGGTCTAAGTTGTGTGTTGAGTTTGAACTAAGACATTTCTCATGGTATTTGTTGATGCAGAACTCAGTGATGCAAAGAAAAAAAGTAGGTGGTTGTTCTTTTCTTTTCAAAGAATCTACATTCGCTATTTCAATTAGTCTCTGAATCTTAGTTCAGTTTGAAAGTAATGTGCTAATCTTCTTCCACAAGATCTAGTTCCCATCCTTTCCTTAACCACTGCATTCTAGGTCTTGGGGTTTGGTGGTCCGTTCGGTTCGGTCGATTTGGATCTCAAATGAGACAAATGTTCATATTGCTCATATGTCTTATTTTCTTTGGTTTCTTCTAAATTTGGATTGAGTTATTATAACTAATGTCTTAGTGTCAATGGCCAATTTTTCTAAAAAAATAATGAAGTAGACAAAAAAATTAAAATATATTAATTATTGAAAAATATATTAAAAACTAGTTAACTACCTAAACTAATTAAATAAAAAATCTTCTTAAAAATAATCAAGCTACCTAAACAACCAAAGACTTCTACATATTTTAAAACAACTAAATTACCTTAAGATGTGTGAAAATGATTAATAGATTTACTAGTTTCGCATTTTGGTTTGATTTGTATTGGAACTCAAGAGTAGTTATCTTATAGATCCTATTCGGATATTTTTTGTATAATCGGATCCATAATTTCTTGGTTTAGGTTTGGTTATAAACTCCCATGCTTATTGCATTCTACCCCACTTACAAACCTTACCTTTTCACTGGAACTAGTTTAGCAAACATGAATATGGTTCATTACATTCTTTTTAGTGACCACTCAAAGAAACTCCCTTGAGTTTCCAACCTCATTTTATATTATGTGGTTCTGCCTTCTGTCGTGAGTTTGAACTAACATGTTTCTCATGCTACTTGTTGATGCAGAACTCACCACAGCAAAGAAACTAGGTAGGTGTCTAATTTCAGTAAAAACATACCTAGGAAGCAAGCATAACCTAACAAAGCCCTTATCTTTTTGTTCGTCTTTAGGAATAGGATTCGGATGTGGATTCTTGGGTGCCACTCTTTTAGCAGGAGCTATGCTCTGTTTCATCTGGAGAAGAAAGAGACTGACAGCTCAAAACATAAGCAAAGGCCTTTCCATAACATCTCCGTATTCAAGCAATAACACAATGTCCACCACTCCAGCTTCCACAACAATCTCCGGAAGCAACCACTCTCTCATGCCGTCAATGTCCAACCTTGCAAATGGAAGCGTCTACTTCGGAGTTCAAGTTTTCAGCTACGAAGAACTCGAGGAAGCCACTGCTAATTTCTCTAGAGAGCTTGGAGATGGAGGATTTGGTACTGTCTACTACGGTAAGAACCAAAACTCTAACTACATACCAAATAAAAACCTCCAAACTTGGGTTTTTAAAAGCTTACGCAAAATTCGTGAAGGCATACTAAAGGACGGACGAGCAGTAGCTGTAAAACGACTCTTTGAGAGATCACTGAGACGAGTGGAGCAATTCAAGAACGAGATCGATATCTTGAGGTCCTTGAAACACCCAAACCTGGTGATTTTATACGGATGCACAACAAGACATAGCAGAGAGCTACTCTTAGTGTACGAATACATTTCTAATGGCACACTCGCTGATCATCTCCATGGAGACCAAGCACAGTCTCGTCCTATTTGCTGGCCTGCAAGACTCAACATCGCCATTCAAACCGCTAGAGCATTGTCCTTTCTCCATGCCTCAGGTAACACACAAACTGAACAAAACAAACACGAACACATGATATTCCTGAAAAATTGATGAAATAGTATGTAGTGCCGGCTTAGATGGGGATAATGACTAATGAGTTTTTGGTCATTAATTCAAGTTTTTTAAAAAATATATAAATTATTCAAAAATATATAAAAAACTAGTTAACTACCTAAACTAATTAAATAAAAAATCTTATTAAAACAAATTTCTCGTGTTGGTATCAGTATCCCCGTAGCCTGAATAAATAAAAACCAATTCCTTGTGTGTTTTGGTCCAAAAATCAAAACCAATTTCCAAAATTTGTTTTTTCACACTAAAAAAATTAGAATATTAGTTTAAAATCATATTTATCTCTATAATATTATTTGAACAATCAGTTTTTTATGTGTCATTGATTCTTCCAACTGTTAATTATAGATGTATTTTAATGCACTAAAACTATTATATATAACTAGGTGTTTCTTCTACACATATACTTAGACATTTCTAATTACTTATTAGTACAAAAATTACTAATTAAAAGCGTATAATGATAAATTGTGTTTTCATTTGAAAATTCTTATATATTATATTTATGGGATAATTTGAAAAATATTCTAATAACAATTTGAAATTTGAAAATTACATCTTCTTTATTAATTTTTGAAAACTACACTTTATTAGATTAAAATACATTTTTATCCAGATATATATATTTTAATAAATAGAATATAAATTCAAAAATAATAATAGCAATATGATAACTACTTATGTTTTAAGATAAATTTATGCTTGAGATAAAAAATTTATTTCAATATTTGAGATTTTAAAATAGCAATGCATATTATGAAATAAACAAATTATGATGTTTTTGTTATTCTATTAGAAGTTTATCTTATAAGAGTTTAGTTTTTTTAAAACCTTAGACCATTTCCAATGGTGATTCATTTTCCACTTTTTGCTTCATTATATAAAAAAATTGTACAAAAAATCTGTAGTCCCCATACAACAAAGTCACGTATATCTCTACAAACATATTCATTACTGGTAGAATTCATTCTCTAGTAAGAAAGCTTTAAATAACTACTCAGATTTGTTACAAAGAATTTCATAGATCAAATTATACTTAATAGGCATTGGTGAATCGTTAACATATATGTGAACTAGAGGAAGATGGATACTGTGAAACTAGAGAAAGGAAAAAGGTTTTGCAGAAATAGAAAATAAAAAATTTCAAAAAAGAGAAATAGAAAATAAAAGATCATGGAGAAAAGAACTCAAGAGATTTTTTTCTTTCTTATGATATATTTTAAAAATATATTGTGTAAATATTTTTTTTAAAAATTCTTAGTAAAACAGTTAATCTAAATATACACTAAATAACGATGACAATTTTTAATAATAATATTAAATATTCTGAATGGATAGTTTAGTAAATTTACATATAGAAAAGTGTATTTTTCAAAAAAAAATAATTGTGTAGTTTCAAATTAAAATATTGTATAATTCTATTTGTCCAAATTTTCCCTATATTTTTTGAATAATTTAGATAAAAAAATTCAGAATTTTTTTTTAAATATAGAAAAGAAAAATTAAAATCTTGTATAAGACTATTTATCAAAATTTTGCCCTATATTTTTTGAATAATTTAGATAAAAAATCAGATTTTTTTTTAAATAGAAAATAAAATAACCTAAGATATATTTTAAAAAAATTTGTCACAAAAATACTCCTTCTGTTTCAAATTAGATGATGTTTTAGGAGGTTTATGTTGTTTCAAAATATAACATGTTATGAGATATTAAAGTATCTTTTGAAGTTTTAAGGTTAACTTTAATTTTATTGAAAACTATTCAACCAATAAAATTATACAATTTTTTTTATAATTAGTTGAATAATTTTAAAATTATATCTTTAAAAGTACTTTCTAGATAAATGTAAATTTCTTAATATTTGTGCATTAACCCAAAACATCATGAGAAATTGCTAAGAATAACACAATTTAAGTACCACTTTGCAAAAATATCTTCAATCAAATATATATTAACATTTGAATTTACATTTTAGTGATTATTGTTTTGGGTTTAGAGTTGAAGGGGTGGGGTTGAGTTTCTAAATGTTTTATAAATATTTAGAAAAATAATTTAGTATATTTTCATCAGTTAAAGGTATTTTTTAAAATTATCATTCATTATAGGTAAATTTGCAAAATAATATCAAACTTCTGTAGAATTTGAATTTCTCCAAACATCATCTATTAAGAAACGAGGGAGTAGTTTTCAAGGAGAAAACTGATTAAAGTAGACTTTATTAAATAGTGTAAAAATATATTTATACCCATTAGATTAATTGATCTAAACTAAAAGTTTAAAGTTATGAGAAAAAATTTTGGAAGTGAGGTTTAAAATTTAAAAAAATGAAAATTTTGAAAATAAAAAGGATAATTTTGGTCTTTTTTGTGGGTGTTTTTGTGACAAAACTAAAAAAAATATTTGGGAGATTTGCCTAATAGAAAATGTTAAGGATTTTAAAAAAAAAATGTTGACCTGGTCCGTAACAACATGCTTACAGGAATCATACACAGAGATGTGAAGACTACAAACATTCTTCTAGATAGCAACTACCAAGTGAAAGTAGCTGACTTTGGTCTGTCACGGTTGTTCCCGACGGATCAAACTCATATCTCCACCGCGCCGCAAGGAACTCCGGGATATGTTGATCCCGAGTATTACCAATGTTACCGTCTGAACGAGAAGAGCGACGTTTACAGCTTCGGAGTCGTTCTCTCGGAGCTGATCTCATCCAAAGAAGCAGTCGATATCACTCGGCATCGACAGGATATCAACCTCGCGAACATGGCCATCTCCAAAATCCAAAACGACGCGGTTCACGAGCTTGTCGATCTGACTCTCGGATTCGCGAGGGATCCTGCGGTGAAGAGGATGATGATGTCCGTTGCTGAGCTGGCGTTCCGGTGTTTGCAACAGGAGAGGGAAGTGCGGCCTTCGATGGATGAGATGGTCGAGGTTTTGAAAGGGATTCAGAAGGAAGGGATGCGAGATTTCCCGGAGGTGGTGGAGATTGATGTGAGCGGAGGAGATGACGTTGTGTTGCTAAGGCACGGCGTTCCTCCGCCTTTATCACCTGTCACTGAGAAAGAGACGAGTAGTTCGAATACGACGGCGAGTTCGTTTTGAGAGTATAGTAGGAGACACTCTGGACGTCAACGAGGTTTCGGTGTCAGTATATAAACCATTGTGAATTTCACCTTTTCACTTTTGTTTTATTTGACGTTTTGACTCTTTTTTTTTTTGTCTGTGGTATTTTTACAAGAAAAAAACACTAATAGTCTAATATTATTACAATATACTCGCTATTTCAAAATGTAAGATATTTTAGTTGAAAATATAAATAACTTTAAAACTTACTCTTATTTAAGGGTAAATTTCAGTTTTAACACAAGTTTAATATCACTTTTTAAATTTACCATTAATAAATATTTATTTTTAAAAATATCATAATTTTACGATGAAAATAAATTAAACTAATTTTTATAAATATTTATAAAACATTTAGAAATTCAACTCCACCACTTTAACACTAAACTCTAAAAAATAATCACTAAAATGTAAACCCAAATGTTAATATATTTTTGCTTGAAGTTATTTCTGAAAAGTGATTAACTTGTGTTATTCTTAACAATTTCTCCTTATTTAATGAGCTGAAAAAAATTACAGTCTAATTAAAATGAGTAGTATGAGTATATTCACAATTAGTCTCTTTTGTCTTCTATTCCTCCTTTTCCTTTTATAGCATAATATAGTAATTAACGTCTATATTTATACTACTGGAAATATCGTCAAGTAATAGTTTTACGAGTGTTTTAAAAAGCGTTCTAGGTGGCCGCCTAGGTGGTGTGTACGCCTTATGTATTATAAAATCCAAAAGATTATCTTCTAAACCAGTCTAGAAAATTAAAATATTGTAATAATAAATAATGTGTAATCTATTATTTATAAATTATAATAATTAATTGATTATAAGATAATCTTATGAAAATCATATAACTATCACTTGAATAATAATACCTATACTATTATTTGCAAAATATTTTTCGCATTCGAGTTCTCACGTTAAAAGTTAGAGCGGTTAAAGTCGTTGCTATCCTTAACGAATAATTATATTATATTTTATAATTATTTATCATATTTATCACCTAGTCGAACTCTAATTCTGAAAATAAGTCGGGGTCCTTTTACCAAGTCTACTAGATAGAAGATGATAGAGCCGAAAAAGAACCGACATCTCGATGTGATACAACCTTTTCTTTTTCAGTTGGGAAAGAACGGCGAAGTCCATCTGAACCGAACCGTCCAATGAAGAATAAGAGGAGAGCAAAGCGCCAATGGCGCGCGAAGCGCGGTCAGAAATTCATACAAACACAAAAGTTTTTTTTTTTGTTTAAAATAATAATATTTTTATTAAAATGTTGTATTTAGATTTTACTATCTTATTGAGACATAATTACCTACATATTGTTCAACTTTATAATAAGAGTTTGGTTTTTGAATGCTTGTCCTTCCAAGTTTAAACTTTTCACTAGAATTGTTACAAAGGAACATAATAAGACTAAGGGGCTGTCTGATTTTTCCGTTACCACCCACAAATACAGTTTTGCGGTTGGTTGCGGTTAAGATATTTTCGAAACAATCATAGAGACTGCTTTGTGCCACTGTTAACCGATTTGTACTGCTCAAAACCAAAAGTTCCTTCCCGCCAGTACAGTGCCACTGTGTACAAAAAGTAAACCTTTGCTTAGGGCAACAAAAATAAACAAAGATAAAGGGCATCATCTATTACTAGCATAGGCATAATATCTTACTATACTAAAAGGATAATAACCTCCAATTCTAAGCTATCCAGCATTTTTACTCCACCAATTATATCTACAGTTTTGCCATGTCAGACTTAAATCTCCTCTTTTTCAACTTTTTTTTTTCTTCAGTAAATGGGAACATTAATCTTTAATTCAATCAGCAAGCCATTTCGAATCACCCACAAAACTTAAATCAGCTCCACAATCCTCTTCAATTTAGTAACCACAACATGTTGATACCTCTTCATCTTCCCTCCTCACTATATAACTCACTGGCTTCCTCACATCTCCGCCCACAACAACTTTGGAAGACCAATGGCTACGCAAATATCCATCTCCAATGGCATGTAACGATAGCACCACCAGCGGTGAGTATTTCTGTAATTTTTAGTCATACGAGAGAAGGTACTGACTTTTTTCGGTCTCTGCAAATGGATAAATATGTTTGTTACCCTCTCCATAAATCTCAGATGCTTTAAAAACAGTCAATTTGACTCTGGCATTCAAAATCCTCTGTTTTAAACTCATCAGGTTTAATTTCTCTGGGTATTAGGAGGATCTTTGGTCCTACAGTTTGTACTGTAAGTTTCCATCAATGAATCTAAATGAAAGTTCCCATCTTTTTGTTTAATTGTGTGTTATAATAGTCTGGATTTGATGAAGATTGTATTTTCACGCATTAATTTAATAATTATTGTTTAATTCTTCCGCTATACAGAAACAGAGACTGGACTATTTAGAAAACACATTATGTCACAAATATTAGTGAATATATGTCATACGAAAGAGGGAAATTATAACCTCCAAGACGTTTCGGGTTAACAGTTGTGACAAACAACACAGTGGGAGTGTTTTCAGAGGATTTGAATTTGTTGCAGAAGTCTGTTGCAGCCTGGTCCCAAAGGTAGAGCTTCATCAGAGGTCCACTGCAAAAGATTAATTATACTTGACGGTTAAGACATGTAATAAGAGGTTGTGACTAAAAATAAGAAAACACATACCCATGTGATTGCACATGAACCAAAACACGGCGTGTGGTTGCTATCTCCACTTCGTCAAGGATGGGACGATCAATGAGGGTCTATTCATTGACCAGCTTCATGTGGCCAACTACATCTATTACATTTTGAGGAAGAGTATAAGCTAGATGGACAAAGTAAAAAGTATAATATTTTATCACCAACTGGAATTATAAACAAATTAACTTAATATGTTTTTCTACTAAACTTCACAAACCCAATATCCATTCATCAACGACATTTCTCTTTCAAGGAGTTACTTCAGAAGATAATTCAAAATAGTATAAAGGGAAACCAAAAACTCTGGTTTGAAAGAGAAACCAAAAACTCTAAAAAGTTAAACTAATTACCATATTTAAAAAGATTCGAGCTTTCTGGTTTGAAGTAATCACTTTACTTTCAATGCAGAGAAAAAAGCTAAAGACTACATCCAATCATATGACAATATAACTCAGAGATGATATATATTATAGTGTGTTAACACGTTTCATAATATATTATATTTTTAACATAAATATTTATATTTTTGAAAATAAATATATTAATATATCAATTTAATATAATTTTATCAAATTTAGTTCAGTATACTATTTTTTTTTGGACACAAGTTCAGTATACTATTTAATATTACTATTATGATATGAAAATGAATATAATGATGAAATTTTATTTGCATTTAATAAACGATAACTGAATATATATTAATTTATAATAATATTTTATTATTAGTTACAAATTAGTGAAATTATTTACATAAAATTCAAATCTCATTAAAATATTTTTTCAGAAAATTTGTTAGAATTTAAATATATATATATATATATATATTAATTTAAAATGAAAAATGTCAAGATATTATAATTAAGGGAATGTCCATCTAAAAAAATCACACAACTTCTACTTTAATAGTACATATTATTATATTTATTGCATATATTTTTTTTTTATGATTGGCGTTTGGTAATCATAAACGTTTGTACGGCTCTGCTTCCGCATACGTTTTCTGTTGCGGACGAGTTGCAGTTGAATAAAAGATATTAAATTTTGAATTAGATTAAGGTTTCTTATTTCCTAACTAATTACATACAAACTAGTCTATTTTATTTTTAATCATAGTTCTATATAACATATTTAACAATATACCATTCACGTTAAACCTAATTTAGTTTCTATCCACTGTACCATGGCTTTCACAAGAAGAAAGTCAAGAAACCAACGTAATGGAATATGAATTTTTCCATTATAACTTTTTTTTTGATGATTTAAGATATTTTTTGTTGTTTAAATTCTCTGAATCACCAGTATATGATCCATATATATATATATATATATATATATATGTTTTTGTAATTGGATATATGTTTTAACTGGTCTTTGAATAGAAACCTCCAATGTCAGATGAGATGACTCATTTCTTGTTAGAACTGATAATGCTGAAAAAAACAAGATGGAAATCCTAAAGTCAAAACTTGAGTGAGCAGAGAAAACAAAACGTTCTCAAAGAATTTAAAGAACAATTTTCAGGTAAGATCACTTGGAACAAAGTCAAAAAAATACTTGATACTTTGAAAAGAAATATGAAATCTATTGTAGAATTACTTTTGGGTCAACTGGTCATGGATTTAATAGTAGAACAGGAGTATTGATGCATCTGAGCATTGGTGGAAAGACTAAATCAAGGTACACATAAAGCCATGTTTTCACCTTGAATTAATTCCTTGTTTTATATATTGTTTTAATGCTTTTTTTTTTTTTTTTGGTTTTTAAGGCTTACCCTGAAGCTTTGAAACTTCGCTCACATCCGTTGCGTTTTATACTGCTTCTTGACGTGGTATTTCGAGATGACACATACATTACTCTTTTTTTTTTTTTTTTTGTCTAAAATCAGCTCTCCAAGGTACACGAACATTACTTCTATGTATAATTGTGGAGAAACAAAACAAACATGAAGAAAACATTT
This sequence comes from Moricandia moricandioides, assembly GCA_905132885.1. Taxonomy (NCBI): domain Eukaryota; kingdom Viridiplantae; phylum Streptophyta; class Magnoliopsida; order Brassicales; family Brassicaceae; genus Moricandia; species Moricandia moricandioides. The sequence continues at coordinate 63,245 of CAJHQQ010000788.1, forward strand.
TTTTCTTCGTCCTACAAAAGAATATTGTCAAGAAGCTTAATGACTAATTTGAAATGCATATGAGTTGGAAGCATCTTAAAAACCGTGGGATAATTTGAAGAAATTTTACAGTATGTATAAGCAGAATCCAGAAAATCCACGTCTCGGAACAAATTTTCTCGAGTATGTTACACTATTCAATGAAACATTTGGTGATCATTAGATGCATAAAATAATAATCACGCCACAAATTTAATTGTTTTAACTATTATTTATTATTTGTTATTGAGTTTTAAAATTATCATTTTTAATTATAACTTTTTAGAATTATTTTTTTTGTATATTAAATATTTTATTCTTATTTTTATTAATTCTTTTGCATTTGTGGGTAAACCTATCAAAATTATACCCACAAATGCAATAGTTTTTAAACGTTGTGCTAGTCATACAAAACACTATATAACGCTTCGAACCGCAACCACCCACATCCGCAAACTCCCGCACCCCAATGCTGCGTTTGTATCAGTCAAGCCCTAAGAATGTAGTTTATCTGTGGAAACCTTGAACACGCTGTTGAACACATTTTTACAAAACTCTAGGGTTTGAACATGTCTTTCTTCAAATCCTACGGTTTTGTCAGAAACTCAATTATGTATAAATATTAATTAAATAAAAAATCTAAATAATAGAAACATAGATTTCCTCATAAGTTTTTTTAAATTAAAATATAATGAAGAAAAAGGTAATTAAATTAACATCAAAATTTTGAGTGATTAAAATCATTGATATCATATAAACAGATTCAGTCAGTATTAATTGATCATAAATTAATATAATTCACCTAAAATTTATATTGATAATGCACATACTGATAAATATTTGTAAGATGATTATGCATGCACGTACTGGAAAAACGCTTAGTTTTATATTAAAAATTATATATAATCAGTATATTGTTACAATTTATAAACATCTGAGCCACATGGGTAATAAAGTATGCATCTACTTAATCATTTTAAGTGTTAGGCGTTGAGTCACAACAAGCTTAGCGCCTAATGACATCTCATGTTCTTATAGGTTTTTTGTATTTTATTTTATTTCATATTACATTTTAGATTAGATTTAGATGTATATATCGCATTTGTATGCATAATTGCATGTAACATGGTTTAAACTGCACAACTGGAAGTTTGGGGCGAAATCAAGAGGTTGTTTCTTCAAATCCAAAAGTTTGGGTTTGATTTGAAAACAATCAAAAGACGAGGGATCATCGTGCAATTATGAAGAACGTCTGGTCTGGACAACTAAAATGTTTGGGCTAAACTGAGAAGACCAATCTGCAAGTTTTATGAGTCTTTGGGACAAAGTGAAAGGAACCAAATCCGCAGGGACCTGTTATGCAAATAGTGAAGAATCACCATTGGTCTGTCGAAGGAGACCACCGTGGGTGGCCGACGCGGACCACCGAAGTCCGCCGAATTGCACCAGAGAAGTTGGGTTCGAGGAGGCCACGCCGCAGACCACATAGCGGACAGAGGATGTCCGCGGAATCGCACCAGAGTGTTGGATGGAAGGGAGTATTGGTGTAGAACTAGACTGCAGAAGAAGTGAACCCACAGATTCACGGCATAGAGGATGACGGCTAACTGCGGAGGCTTTCAGCGGGATGTGGTTTCATGGTAGTGAGGCTCGAGTTTGGTCAACCGCCATGGCTCCACGACGCGGAGATAGCTAGTCCGCAGTTTGGAGTTCATGGGATCGGTCTATGAGCTAGGTATTGGGTCTAGCCCCATGTATGATCTGCTATGGGACAGTTATAGGCGAACATGGGTGAGTGGTGGCAGTTATAGGCCAGAGATGCGATGGGGCAAAAACGTGTCTTTTCGCCCACCAAATGGCATATGCTTGGCCTAGGCAATTACCCACGCCTTCCTATATACATATAGGAACATGGGCACGGAAATAATCATCAGTTCCAGAAGGAAATACAAAGAGAAAACAAGAGAGAGAGAAAAAAAGAAAGAGAGTGAGAAATCAACCATACAAGGTAGATATTGTTGTGGTTAATCAACCGCGAGGTGGAGATCAATTCTGGAAAGGAAAGGACGACTGGAATAAGAACCAGAGGCAAAGATCAAGTGTTAAAAAAGGGCTTTAAGAGTCCAGAGCACACGTTCAAGGTAATAGTGGTGGCCATGGAACCATCACCCACAACAATCGATCGGTTAGATCGGGCTACCTTAGACTGCCACCGAGGGTGTGTATGGTTTAAGGACGGCCAGGAAAAGATCAAATTCCAAGGAATAAAAGCGACTCCTGGAGTAGTGGTAGTTTCAGCAGTCCGTGCGGAAAGGATGCTCAAACGTGGATGTGAGGCGTATATTGCCACAATCACCACTAGGGAGGTCGTTGGGGGTGGTAACCTGGTTGGGATTCCACAGGTCGAAGAGTTTTAGGATGTGTGTTCAGACACCTAATGGATTACCCTCAGACAGGTCTGATCCCTTTACAATTGAACTGGAACTAGGGACGACCTCGTTGTCCAAAAATTCGTACTGCATGGCTCCCGCCGATATGGCCGAGCTAAAATGGAAATTTGAAGAATTGCTAGAAAAAGGAGCACCAGATATCTTTGTGAAAAAGAAGGATGGTAGCTTCAGTCTGTGTAAGAGCTATCAAGGGTTGGACAGGGTGACTGAAAAACAAGTACCTGTTACCTCGGATAGACGAGTTATTAGATCAGTTCAGAGGAGAAACGTGGTTTTCCAAGATCGATATGGCTTCAGGGTATTACCAGCTCCCTATGGAGCCCAGAGAAGTGAGGAAAATGACATTTAGGACGAGGTATGGCCACTACGAGTTTGTGGTTATGCCATTCGGTCTGACCAATGCACCAGTTTGATTCATGAAAATGATGAACAACATTTTTAGGGATTTCTTGGATGAGTCATTAATCATCTTTATTGATGACATACTGGTGTCTCCTTGGCCAAGCTGGAAAAGGCTGTGGTTGATTAAGAAATGATTCGGTACGTCGTGGTTAGAGTCCATAATGAATCGAAGGATCAGAACAATCTGTTAGGACTCGTGGTAATACGAGTAACCTAAAGATTGAAACGAGTCCATTAAGACTTGACTGGTACATTGAATGGCTTGAGGATTGAGATAGAAACCAAACACTCGAGTGTCCAGCAAGTGGCTTAAGGACTGTAATTGATATAGTTGTTGAATATGGGGTACGACTTAGTCATGAAGTGCTCGGATTATGGGAATCGCGATTAAGTTCAAAACGAACGATTCAGAGTAAATGTCACCACTGATGAAACACTTGGTTCGGATTCGAGGACGAATCCAATTCAAGTGGGGGAGACTTGTGACATTCCCATACTTGGATAAGGTCATCGGGACAGACCATGGTTCGAGGAAACGAACCAGTCAGGTCATATGACCTAAAGGCAAGTGTTCCACATTCATTATGGAAGGTTAAGCACGTTGTAAGGCTAATACGTAACCTAACATAGATTAAAAAAAGTATAAGGGAGCTGGACGAGTGATATGGCAGCTGGTCGATGTAGACGGGTAGCTCGATCAGCTGGACGTAGTGTGGTCAAGCTCAGGGGTGTTCGTGTATTGGCTAGTTGGACCAGTCCGGGCCGGAGTTGGGTCAACCGGTTGGGCCATGTGGTCTGGCCATTGGGCCGATGTCTTAGGGAGTTTGTGGGATTGGTCCATGAGCTAGGTATTGGGTCTAGGCCCATGTATGATCTGCTATGGGACAGTTATAGGCGAACATGGGTGAGTGGTGGCAGTTATAGGCCAGAGATGCGATAAGGCCAAAAGGTTTCTTTTTGCCCACCAAATGACATCTCCTTGGCCTAGGCAGTTACCCACATATTTCTCTATAAATATATGACCTTGGGAACGAAAATAATCATCAGTTCCAGAAGTAAAATACAGAGAGAAAGGCGAGTGAGAGAAAGAAACAAAGTGAGAAATCGACCATACAAGGTCGATATTGTTGGGGTTAATCAACCACAAACTGGAGATCGATTCTGGAAAGGAAAGGCCGACTGGAATAAGAACCAGAGGCAAAGATAAAGTGTTTGAAAAGGGCTTCAATAGTCCATATCACAAGTTCAAGGTAATAGGGGTGGCCATGGAACCATCCCCCACAACAATCCATCGGTTCGATCGGATTGTAGGGCCAGTTTTGCATTGGTTGCATCTTATCGCTTCCTTCTCTATTTTAATTACCTTCTATTCATCTTATGCTCTGTATTTCCGTTAGGAATGGTGTGGTTTGGTGTCGGAATTGAATTGGTAAAGAGACAAGGTCATGTCCGAGTGGAACCAACCACAAAGCATGGTTCATGGCCGATTGGAAGGATGGTCTGATAGGTCTTAGCCATGGATTGGATGGCCTTTGTTTTTGCAAGGGTAAATCCGTGGGTTTAACAGGCTGGTTGTTTATTGATTGTATTCTGATCAAAGGGTTGCGACCCTTGACTGAGTCATGACACAACCAAACCACAATGTTTGGCCATAGGCCGGATCTGCACATGGTTTAACCAGTCTGGATGGAACGGTTGGGTTAAACAGTTGGAACAACCCAAAAGGAACGAGTGTTCAAGGGACACGATTTATCAAAGGTTACGAATGACCAAGGGGTACTAGTTGCCAAAAGACACAAGATGGCAAAGGGAACGAGTACCCAAGGGGTAAGAGTTACCAAAGGGTACAAGTGTTCAAAGGTTGCAAGTTACCAAAAGGTACGAACGTGTCGTGATCCAAGAGGTACAAACCTATCGTGATCCAAGGGATGCGAACGGGTCGGGACAGAAAGGGTGCGAATAGTTTGGGTTCGAAAGGGTGCTAATGGTTCGGGTCTGAAAGGGTACGAATGTTTCGGTACCGAAAGGGTACGAATGGATCGTAACCGAAGAAGTGTGATTGTTAAATGAAGGCTGTGTATTAACTGATCATGGTTGAGAATGGATGACCTGATCCACAGATGATGGATCAAGGTGTCGATCTAACCTGATACTGAATACATCGGTTGTCATGAACAAGTCAGATCGGTTGTCTTGGATATAGTCCATGGCCGGTCAGACAATATGAGGAACCATCAGTTCTGAGTCATGTGATGATGGTTGGTTGATTGACTTAGGATATAATGGGCATTGTCAGTCCATAGAATGGACAGAAGGTTATAGGATGGTGTATGTGCCGGGGAAGGCCAAATTCATATCCTTACACAAAGGGAGTTGTTTCATGCAGGAACAAGGATATGGACCTTAAGTAAGATCATTGAGTGATCGTGGTCCAATAGACAAGTATGTGTAGTTCGGATCAATGGAGGACCGATGAGCTACTAAGCTCCGTGGATATGGCAAACGTATGACTTAGCAAATACTTGGATAGATTGGTATCTTTATAGGATGCCGGTAGAATGGTTTACCTCATATCAGTATGACTTGGTTTGGGTTTAGGATCAAACTTTAAGCTAGTTGGTAGTTGAGTAGACTAACCAAGGCTGAGGTGATTCGACAAGACAAGTATTAGATTGGTTTTAGACCAATGGTATATAGAAAATATTCTGCTGTGTATAAGTTGAAAGGATCTAAGCTAGTGAATGACTAAGGTGGTCTTTAGCTAAGTTCTAGGTTAGTCCATGCATTTAAGCGAAATTATAAATAAGGGCGAAATAAATAGAGGTTCGGTCAGTGTATGGACCGAGTGACGTGACGCTTCAACCGCAGCCTAGTCGGCCGGGTTTGGGTGTTACAAGTTGGTATCAGAGAATGCTTGATCTTGTGGAGGACAGTGCTCAAAGATGTTGGGTTCAAACCGACATTTTTCTGGAAAAACCTTAGTTACGGTGAGCCAAGAGAGATTTGAGGTAAGTGGGGTATCATTCTTGAGAACGGGGAGGTTCCAAGGTGAACTGTCTTAGCCAAGATACAGTCTCCAAGGGAAAGAGCCTTATACTAGAAGGTTATCCATCAAAGTTAATAAGGAGCAATGAGCGGTCTTGAAAGAACATGATGTGTGATATCCTAGTATGATGAGGGTTGAGGTATATTATAAACACTCTTGTTAATGGTACAAAGTGTGACACTTTGGGGACTGGTATGGGACATTCTCCAAATGTGTAATGAAACTAATATCCTTCTCGTCTAGCTACTCACCGGAAGCGTGGACGCAAGGAAAGACTTGTGTATGAACGACCTAAGCAATGGAAGTGACATGGACCAGAGAGTGGCTGCGTTTGAAAGAAACGATCAGCACTCTACTAAAGAAAAGTGTCATTCCTTGGTGGCCATTCGAAAAAAGTGAGCAATATGCGATGTTAAATTTGGATTAAGGGAGAAACTACATGAATAGTACACAAGTGGAATTGTGATCAAATGGATCAATTAAGACTCAATATAGGTCATGGTAGTAATCCTTAGATCAAGACAAATGAAATGGACCAGTTCCAAGATGAATCCGACTATGGAAAGAATGAGGAAACTCAATATGTTTGTTTCCGTCAATGGAAGGACATCATGTTAGGTTTCTTAGTATGATGGGGGATTGAGGCATATTATAAATGCTCTTGAGAATGGTGAAAGTTCGCAAAAGTAAGACGCTTTGGAGAACGGTATGGGACATCTTCCAAATGTGTGACCAAACCGAGATCCTACTCATATAGGGACCCTAACCATCGATGGTGTGGAAACAAATGTGCTTTTTAACACTGGGGCTACACATAGTTTGTGAGTCCTAAGATGATCGGAAATGGAATGTTCCAAACGGGAACAAAAGAGTCTGGCAGTATAGTGAATGTGGCTGGAGGCCAAGATATGCGTTCACTAGGACTGGTTGAGAACGTTTCTGTGATAATTCTGGGCAGGAATAAACCTTCTGGTCTGTGATAATTCTGGGCAGGAATGAACCTGCTGATCTGTGATAATTCCGGGCAGGAATAAACCTGCCGATCTGATAGTAGTCCCCCTAAAGAATCATGAGGTGATCTTAGGTATGGACTGGTTGAGAAAGTATCGGGCTACCTTAGACTGCCACCGAGGGCGTGTATGGTTTAAGGACGGCCAGGAAAAGATGTGGTAGTTTCAGCAGTTCGTGAGGAAAGGATGCTCAAACGTGGATGTGAGGCGTATATTGCCACAATCACCACTAGGGAGGTCCTTGGGGTGGTAACCTAGATGGGATTCCACTGGTCGAAGAGTTTGAGGATGTGAGTTCAGACACCTAAGGGATTACCCTCAGAAAGGTCTGATCCATTTACAATTGAACTGGAACCAGGGACGACCTCGTTGTCCAAAAATTCATACCGCATGGCTCTCGCCGATATGGCCGAGCTAAAATGGAAATTAGAAGAATTGCTAGAAAAAGGAGCACCAGATCTCTTTGTGAAAAAGAAGGATGGTAGCTTCAGTCTGTGTAAGAGCTATCAAGGGTTGAACAGGGTGACTGAAAAACAAATACCTGTTACCTCGGATAGACTAGTTATTAGATCAGTTCAGAGGAGAAACGTGGTTTTCCAAGATCGATATGGCTTCAGGGTATTACCAGATCCCTATAGAGCCCAGAGAAGTGAGGAAAACAACATTTAGGACGAGGTATGGCCACTACGAGTTTGTGGTTATGCCATTCGGTCTGGCCAATGCACCAGCTGGATTCATGAAAATGATGAACAACATTTTTAGGGATTTCTTGGATGAGTCATTAATCATCTTTATTGATGACATACAGGTGTCTCCTTGGCTAAGCTGGAAAAGGCTGTGGTCGATTAAGAAATGATTCGGTACATTGTGGTTAGAGTCCATAATGAATCGAAGGATCGGAACAATCTGTTACGACTCGTGGTAATACGAGTAACCTAAAGATTGAAACGAGTCCATTAAGACTTGACTGGTACACTGAATGACTTGAGGATTGAGAGAGAAACCAAACACTCGAGTTCCCAGCAAGTGGCTTAAGGACTGTAATTGATATAGTTGTTGAATATGGGGTACGACTTAGTCATGAAGTGCTCGGATTATGGGAATCGCGATTAAGTTCAAAACGAACGATTCAGAGTACATTTCACCACTGATGAAACACTTGGATCGGATTCGAGGACGAATCCAATTCAAGTGGGGGAGACTTGTCACATTCCCATACTTGGATAAGGTCATCGGGACAGACCATGGTTCGAGGAAACGAACCAGTAAGGTCATATGACCTAAAGGCAAGTGTTTCACAGTCATTATGGAAGGTTAAGCACGTTGTAAGTCTAATACGTAACCTAACATAGATTAATACAAGTATAAGGGAGTTGGATGAGTGATATGGCAGCTGGGCGATGTAGACGGGTAGCTCGATCAGCTGGACGTAGTGTGGTCAAGCTCAGACTAGCTCACTCAAAGTTATGTCAGCTAAGCTAGCTAGACAACCCGCTCACTCAGCTGGATCAGCTGGGGGTTAGCTCATCTCAGCTTGGAGGGGTGTTCGTGTATTGGGTAGTTGGACCAGTTCGGGCCGGAGTTGGGTCAACCGGTTGGGCCATGTGGTCCGGTCATTGGGCCGATGTCTTAGGGAGTTTGTGGGATTGGTCCATGAGCTAGGTATTGGGTCTAGGACCATGTATGATCTGCTATGGGACAGTTATAGGCGAACATGGGTGAGTGGTGGCAGTTATAGGCCAGAGGTCTGATAGGGCCAAAAGGTTTCTTTTTGCCCACCAAATGACATCTCCTTGGCCTAGGCAGTTACCCACATATTTCTCTATCATTTGTAATCAATTGCTTAATCCCATGAGATCACATGAGTCTTGCCTTTAAACCTTGATTAAATCTTATTATTTGCTTAAGTTGTTGATTGGATTTGAGATCATTTTTATTTAGTCTTGTTAGTATTTTAGTTTTGGTTACTTATTATATCTTAATTGCTTATATCAGGCAATGAAATTTCATTCTTGGTGCTTAAGATTACCCTAATATGGAGTGACACCCTAAGTACTCAATGATATAGTTGGAACTTGCAACTAGTACTTTAAAAATTGAACTTTTATCTTTATCAAGTTTTGGCGCCGTTGCCATTTTAAGATTGATCTTGACATTGAGATTTATTGATTGCTTGAGACTAAGTCTTCTTTTTACTATTTGGATACTAACTTTTTCTCTTCATCTTTCTTTGTCCTTGATAGGTGAATAAAATTTCAAAGTGGAAAACCAAAAAATCTCATTAGAAGAGTTCAAGAAGTTCAAGGTTTGAAACAAGAACTGATTAGAGAAAGAAGAGAGCAAGAAAGGAATGAACTTTCAAAGTGGAAAACCAAAAAATCTCATTAGAAGAGTTCAAGAACTTCAAGTTTTGAAAGAGAATAACTTGTTAGAGAAAGAAGATAGCAAGAACGTCTTCTTCACTTGAGTCGATCGGGACTTGAAATGGAGGATCATAATTGATACACTGAAATTGAGAGTTTACTTCTGCAAGCTAACAGTGTAGATGTAGTAATTGAGATTCAATATCAGGGGACCATTCTTATACTTTACTTCTGTGGGATCAATATCAAGGTAAAACAAATCGATTAAATACAAATTAAATAATTAAAATAAAGTAAGTAACAGAGTTGGTTTGGTTCCAGATTATAAAAAGAGCTAGGTTCAGGGTGATTCATCGGGATAATTAGGATCATGAGCCACACAACTATTCATGGAAGGCAATACAAGCCAATCTAGAACTTGAACAACAAGATTAGATAAAGACACTGTCGTGATAGCTGCCAATTTATCAAGCAATCCTAATGCCTAAATTGTCGTTTGGATTAGATAATGATGACAAGCATTAAGCTCAGATTCAATTGATTCACAATTTGCCTTAGGATCAGCTTTCGTTGGCTAAGGAAAAATTGCCTATCTATGCTTTTTCTAGCAACCTAAAACAATTTTGATGATTAGATTAGACCTATATTCAACTGCTAAATGGCCAGTTTAACACAAGCAGTAAGATCATCAATAAATAGAGATTCAAAGAATAACAATCATATTTGTGTCTAGATCGTTGATCCATGCTCCCTAACACCCTAAACCTAACAAGCTGACTACTCAGCCATGAAACAAGAAAACACAGAGACCAAGAGTGAATAAAACATGAAATATGATTGCAAATAAATAGAAATGGGTTCAGGGGGTTATTGCGAGAGAGAGATCCTTCCCCCTTTACAAGGTAGGAAATTGCAACAATCCAAAAGCCCTAGAGTATTGTTTCTCTGTGAAAACCAGCGTATGAAATAAGGAGAAAGCGAAAAATAATATATATGCAGGCCACATGCGGCTGGGATAAAAATATACGAAAACTAGGAAAAATCCTGAAATAGTAGCTTGGTTTCCTTAAATATCGGGAACATGCAGTTGGTTGCTTCGCTCACTCGGGAACACCCATCAGGTTTATCCCGGTTGGTTTTGCGAGGGATACACCAATTATGGCTTGTTTTCCTCCTACATCTCTCAAAAGGCCTCCATGCCTACTCCAGACCTGAATTAACTCAAAAAAGACTTGATAAAGACATGAAAACGCTTTAGAAAACATATGTACAATGTGTCAAAAACACCATATATCAATTCCCCCAGACTTCGATCCTTGTTTGTCCTCAAACAGTGTCAAGTATCAAGAACATGGAGAAATGTTTGAAAGTGTGGGAACTCTCCTATTCTCCGCAACCACACTTTAACCAAAAATCTCTAAACCATACAAGCAGTAAAACCAGGACAACACACCCTTACCAAAACCCCATTGACTTATGCTCAAACCGGCTATATACTCTATATCTCAAACGTGTAAAACTCACACATTCCAGACAAAACTCCTTACATTCAATTAAGAGTGGCATGAGCTTCTAATCCTATGCATTAGTCAGGGTATACTGTTTTAGGTGTGAAACATGCCATTTAAGTGTTTAGGTGGAGCTAATAAGTGTTTAGGGGTTACCATTTCTTCGTATAGGATGCATGATATCGCACAAAATTGCAAGAGAGGATAGATCCATTGATGTCCACATCATCTACTCGTTTTTGCCTTCTCTCTTGACATGGTGTGTTTATTTTTCTAGATATCCTAAACAATTAACTAAAAAATTAACCTTTAAGCCTAACACAAAAAATAATACTCTTGTTAAGAGAGGTCAGGCGTAGTACTTAGGGATCAAATTCACATAGAGCAATGGCACACAGTAGATTCTTATTTCTAATGACTAAGCTAGGTTTATATATATATCAGTAGCAAATAATCAATTTAAGGAAGTATTTCTTATCAAGAAGTATATATGAAATATAGAAATATGATAATAATGCAAATATGGAAATATGTTATTAACTTAACTAAGATGTAAATATACTAGATCTAGGGTTTCATGCTTGATGGATTATAGAGAATAGGAAGCACATAAATGTAAATATTCTAGAACTCAAATATTAACTATTTTGACCCTTTTAACTCCAACTCTCGTATGCGAGTAAAAAGAAAGATCATCGATTGACAGCTAACGCCTGATATCGATCGATGGTGAAATCAAAAGGAAGTGTGAACGAGATTTGATATGTTCACGAAGATAATTAGACCAGCTCTCGCATGCGCATAACAACCTAGTTCAATGGAGTCTATTCTGACACATAACCTACTCTCGTAGTCGTCCATGTCATACTTTCGAGATCCTAGTAAGCTACTCTAGAATTCAAGCATTAAGGACAACTCAATTGATGGATGTTATCTCAACCTAGCAATCCTAGTTTTGGGCTAATCCATGATTGCCATTGTTTAACCCTAAATCTAGTTGATGACTACTGAGACATAATTAAAGTAAGAATAATAGTCTGAATATAATGCATAGATAAAATACTAGGATTCCAATAAAAATCTCCCTGAGGAGTTATGAATCTTCTTTCCTAAAAACCTTAAAACTATAATAGAAAACTAAACTCTCTTTTCTTAACTCTCTCCAACTCTCCACCACATTTTTCGTGTGTAATACATAAAGTATAAATATAAAACTCTAAAATCTAGGTCAAAACTCGTCCAGGGTATCTTCATCATTTGTCTATAACTTGGGCTTGAGATTGGTTGTCTGCAAATTGGTCATCGATCGATGGCAAGTGTGCAACATCGATCGATCTTGGTCTTGTACCATCGGTCGATGCGATGATAATGTCGTCGATCGACGACTGTCTTGTACTTCGACTCACTCAATTATAAGCTACAGATTCTTCTTTTCTAAATGTTCCAAAAGCTCCAAGTATCTCCATATATCTCCAAAACGTACCAGGACCTGTAAAGACCTTAAAACATAGCCTACACACACATAATAGATACTAAGTAAAGCTTATAACATGGCCTAAAACTGGTAATAAATAGGCTACAACAACTCCCCCAGACTTAACCTTTTGCTTGTGCTCAAGCAAACAAGCCTGTGAAAGAGGTTTTGAAAAGCGGAGACTCACATAATGTCTAAATATAACTGTCACCCTACTTTGTTGCAACCACATCCTATCAAGTCAATCACAGAGAAACTTTATATACCCTATCCTAGTATAGGAACCAAATCCATTCTACCAACAACTTAGCGAATACTAGTTTGACTCACCCCTCTACTGATTTCATTTCTTTGCATAAAATAAAAGAGCAGACTTTACCTTGGGAATATCGATCAAAGAATGTATGGAGTCTTACCTCTAAAATATCTGAGCACATAGGTAGTCTTTTCTGATTCCTTTTTTCTCTCTCTTCTCACTTCTTCTCAGTCAATGTCTCCATTCTTTTGAGGGTATTTGGACAAGTTTCCATGAATCAAGCCCTAATGGTTTTTGCCACCAGATCATGTTCACTTCATTTTGACCTTTATCTCTTTCTAGAATCATATGAATCAAGCTTTAATGGTTGTAGCCACTAAATATTGTCCGACTCGTTTAATCTGAACGGGAGAGAGAGGGGAATCAGAAGCACACATGATGTGATATAGCGGCATGATGATCCACTTTGGTATCTCTAGTAATCTCTGTAAACAACCTTCTAAGAATGGTGCCAAATTGTGGTTAGTCAATAATAAATCTTGATCATAGTCCCCTTCTTGACTCAATAAGACTTTTTGAAAAACTTATATTATATAGTAAATAAGACTCAAAACAAATAAATAGCGTTAGCGAACCTCCCTCAGACTTAAATTACACTGTCCCCAGTGTAATCCGCCCCGGATTGTCTAGGAAAAATCAAATTATAAGTAAATAGCTTAAGTAGAAAACTCGATACCTCTCTCTGTAAGAGATCTTCGATCGATGGTAGGAAGGTGTGGTCGATCGATGGTCGCGATCCATTGTCGACCGATAGTGCCCCTATGGTATCGATCGATGGTGAACTCAAATAGTCTGTAAAACAAAGTAAAACTCGAAATAAATAGTAGTATAAGTAAAAACAAAATAAAAAACTTACAAAACAGTGGGTTGCCTCCCACTCAGCGCTTGGTTATAGTCTTAAGCTCGACGTTTTCAACTTTCTGAAAAGAATGAAGGTGGATCAACACATGAAAAACAAGTGTTTACATCTTCTTCGCTCTTCTGAAACCATGTACCAACCAAACTTTTCATCGCCTCATCTCCTCTAGCTTTCTCATTCTTCATGATCTCCTTAGCAACCTCCACTGAATCCTTTGTAGATTCTTGATACTGCACTGTAGCATTCTAAGTCTGACAGCTGTAGTCACTAATATATCCTCCAACTGCTGAGAGATATATTCTTTCATCATGCTCTGAGAAAAAGCAATCTCATCGAATCTGTCTTCTAATTGTTTTTCTGCCGCGGACTTCTATCTGTCAAACTCAATATCGATCGATGGCATGATGTTGCCGTCGCTCGATGTCACTCTGTTTGCTCCAATCGCATGTTTTCTTTAAACAGTATCTAAATCTTGCTTCATCTCATCCATGCGTGTAGTCAAGCCGGTGAGGCATTTGTCTATGGGATAATAAACATCATCAAACCTCTTGTAGAAATCATCCAGTGACATCTCTTGAGCTTTGTAGATCTCTGCTCTTTTGTATGTCTCTTGCTTCTTCATAGACATAGCGATCTTTGCTGCATGTTCTGGTAAACATATGTAGGTCTGCTCAAACATAGTAGCTCTTTCTAGAACTACCCTGATATCTTTTTCTTGCACATTCACAACTCTTCCATCTATAGCTCGTGCATCGCCATTCTCATCTCTGTAGATTCCATATTCATCTTTCTTTTCCCAATGGAAAATTCTTCTACCATTTGCATCATAAGCTCTCTGTCCATGCTCTACATCACCGTCTATCAGTAGTGGGTTTATCCAATCGACTGATTGTGGACTTCCTGAAGCAAAAGGATTAGAGGTACAAAACTCGTGAACCCCTGGAAAGGTGTCGATTGATGCTTGATTATCCACTTTCACGTTCATTAGCCAGCCAGCTTCTTCCAGTGCTAGGCCGTGATATTCAATCAGCTCTTCCTCCTTGTAGTCTAAATCATATTCTTTGTAAGCTTCACTGTATCCTTGGCTTGCTTGATGTGTGTCGATCGATTGTGTATGGTGACCGTTGATCGATGCTTGATAGTCAGACTGTTGGCCGAAAATATTCCCAACCCCATTAGCCATCGCAAGTATATCCCCCACATCTTCTCTCGTGACATGCAGAATTCTGCCATCCATAGCTCTTGCGTGACAGTCTAGATCTCTCATAATACCGAACTCATCTGGTTGTAGGTAAGCATATTCCCTTTCGTGTTCTGCTGCTGAGTCAAGTTTGAATTTTGTATTACAATCAGTATCGATCAATGGTGATTGACTACCATCGATCGATGTCGACTTCCCAAGTTGATGGGAAACATGAAAAACACTAGCCCTCTTCCATATCAATTCCTTGGTATTCAATTATCTATTCTTCTCTGTAATCTTTGTCGTGCTCGAGGTAGGCTGGGTTGTAATCGAGATCTGCATGGCAAATGTTGATCAGTTCTGAATGGTGGGTGTCGATCGATAATGAGGCTTGGGCTTTGATCGATTCTTGAATTGCAATCCCGTCAATCGATTATTCAGCCTGGGTGTCGATCGATTCTCCTTCTTCTGATTCCTCACTGAGCTCATAATCGCATAAGCATGTAGCCACAAGCTCTGCATCATCACATACTTCAACCAGAGTAGATTTTCCCTTGTTCTTGACAGGTTCATAAAAAATATTATGATCCATTAGAGATAGATACAACCTGTTTAACTTCATATCGCATATAGCTACCACAGTGGCCATGAATGCTCTCTCAACTAGTAGTGAAGAGTTCCAATCTATCCTGATGTCCATCACATGGAAGTCTACTGGGACTAAGGTGTTGTTAATTTGCACTGGAACATCTTTTACCATCCCTCCTGAGTTCACTCTTGAGCAGTCTACAAATGTGAAAGAATGATTAGAGGGTTCCACTTTCAGGTTCAGCTCCTCTGCTATAGTTATTGGCATAATGCTCACTGATGATCCAATATCACAGAGGGCATTGGGATATTCGTTGCCCTTGATGAAGCATGGAACCACGAACTTTCCAAGATCACTTTTCTTCCTCAGACAAGTCCTCTGCTTCATCTTATTTCTGAGATGATTGAATATTATCTCTATATCATCATATGTCTCCCTTGTTTCCCTGAAAACATCCATAATATGTGAGTATAATAAGTTTCATCAAAAGAGGTATCTAGAGGAATTTTGAAAACTCTTTTGGCAAAGCTATCCATCTCTTTTTATTTGGCTTCTCTGCGTTGATGTTTGGGGATCTTTTGATTCCTCTTGGAGCGTCCCTCATCTTATCTATCAAGATCCATAGCTTCAGATGTCTTTGTATTATATTCTGAAACTGTAACAGTTGGACGCACAATCAGACATGCATTGAGGTTCGACAGTCGAACTAAGTTTCTCCTCTGTAGAGCGATGTTATGTTCGCACTATCGATCGATTCTTCTATCGCTCTGTCGATCAATGCTTGGACGTCTGTGTCGATCGACGTTAGTCGATTCACAGGAAGCCAACTGATACTGTAGAATTCGTCATCGATCGATGCTCATCGCTAGATGTCGGTCGATACTGATGAGAAGTGTCAAGTGACATGGAATTTTCCACACGAAAATCATTGTCTTGGAGCTTCTCTCTCTTAAATTCAAGCCTGAAATCATCATCAATTACTGCATTGACGTGTTGCTTTTGTCCAGCCTCCATTTTCTCCTTGATCTAGTTCCCATGCCTCCTAATGGTTTCACTTGTTTGCATCACGTGATTCTCCAATTTCTTAACATGGGTGCTGAGGTTTTCGAACTTGGTATTGAGGTTGAGGTACAAACAATCTATCTTCCCATCGAAATTTACAGTCATCTTCTGCTGTCCCTCTAAAACTCTGTCAACCATGCATCAATCTTGCTTTCCTGAGCTTATGGAGGAGGATTCTGGTAGTAAGAAGATCCACAAGTCTTGTTGTTGTTGAAGGGCCTTCGCTGTGAACTCTAATTAAAGTTACTCCTTTGACCAGTCCCATAGGAGTTCCTGTTGAAACCTGGATTCCCTTGTCTCTGGAAACAATTCTCATCAATGTAGTTTACATCCTCTTCTTCAATCTCATCATTTCCAGACTCTATTTCTTCTACTTATGCAAAAGTAACCTACTTCTTGAGAAATTTGTGAACATTATCCAGTTTTTCATTGACTTCTTCAATTTGCTCCTTGCTCGCAGCTGAAGCTGACTTCCTTCTCTCAAAATCTGTGTTCTTGGTACTGCTGCCGGATGCCAGATTCTCAATCAATCTTGTAGCTTCTTCAAGACTCCTAGTGCTGAAATTCCCCTCAATAGCCGTGTCCAGAGCCATTTGATACTGTAACCCAATACCTTTGAAGAAAGTGCTAAGAAGCTGCACTTTGTTGAACCCGTGATGTGGACAGTCTCTCTGATATGACTTGAATCTGATCCAAGAATTTCTGAAAGACGCTGAAGGTTCTTGTGAAAAAGTAGCAATCTTTCTCCTTAGATCTTCTGCTCTCGTGTCATCAAAGAAGTTACGCAAGAAAGTGTTCTTGATGCCAGTCCAAGATGTCAGAGATCCTGGTGGTAGCTGCTTAAGCCAATATGAAGCTTCTCCAACGAGTGAGTACTGGAAGAGCTTACAAAAAGATAGTCCTCAAGGACTCCATTGCCTTTAATAGCAGACACTAGATCCTCAAATCGCTACAGATGATCCATAGGGTGCTCATGTCGCAATTCATGGTAAGGCGTCTGCGCTACAAGTCCGAAGAAAGCGGGCTTGATCTCAAAATCTTTTCTCTAAAAAGCTGGAGGATGAATGGCGGATCTGTTGGCGTAGAACTGGTTTTGACGGTTGTAGTCAGCCAGTGTTCTCTGAGCATCTTGGGCGTTAGCTTCAGGTTGAGCTACTGCAGCGTCTGCTTCTGCTTCTGCTTATGTATCAGGTATTACAGCCCCCCTGATCGTCTATCTTTTGTCTTGCTGCATTACGCAGGTGACCGTTGAGATCACTCAAGCCTCAATTCTCATTTTGAACCAATACAATAGTCGCAACCATTTGAGCTCGTCTGCTGTCGTCGATTGATGCGTGTAGGTGTTCGTCGATCGATGTGGTGTGGTCGACGTCGGTCGATGCTTGAGTTCTGATGTCGGTCAATGCTGTCCATAAAGAGGTGTCGGTCGACGCTGAGTAGATGCCGTCGATCGATGCTTGTCGTCTTTCTTTGCGGATCGTACGTTCGAGCCTCTCTGGGTATGAGAATAATAGTTCTTTTGCTTTATTTCTCCTGGTACTCTTTTGCATGTACCTGGAAAAAAAAGAAAACAAAAATTCAGTAACTTGAAAGTAAAAACAAACCTAGACTAAATCCTAGAAATTAAATTTAATGGCGATCAATGCTCTCCGGCAACGACGCCAAATATGGAAATATAGATGAAATATGGAAATATGATAATAATGCAAATATAGAAATATGAAAATAATGCAAATATGGAAATATGTTATTAAACTTAACTAAGATGTAAATATGCTAGATCTAGGGTTTCATTCTTGATGGATTATAGGGAATAAGAAGCACGGAAATGTAAATATTCTAGAACTCAAATATTAACTTTTCTGACCCTTTTAACTTCAACTCTTGTATGCGAGTAAAAGGAAAGACCATCGATCAACGGCTAAAGCCTGATGTCAATCGATGGTGAAATCAGAAGAAAGTGTGAACGAGATTTGATATGTTCACTAAGCTAATTAAACCAGCTCTCGCATGCACCTAACAACCTAGTTCAATGGAGTTTATTCTGGCACAAAATCTACTCTCGTAGTTGTCTATTTCCTACTTTCGAGATCCTAGTTAGCTACTCTAGAATGAAAGCATTAAGCACAACTCAATTAATGGATATTATCTCAACCTAGCAATCCTACTTTTGGGCTAATTCATGATTATCATCATTCAACCCTAAATATAGTTCATGACTACTTAGACATAATTAAAGTAAGAATAATAGTCTTAATATAATGCATAGCTAAAATACTAGAATTCCAATACAAATCTCTCTGAGGAGTTATGAATATTCATCGATCAATGGAAAGTGTGCAACATCGATTGATCTTGGTATTGTACCATCGGTCGATGCCATGATAGTGTCGTCGATCGACGACTGTCTTCTACTTAGACTCTCTCAATGATCAGCTATTGATTCTTCTCTTCTAAATGTTCCAAAAGCTCCAAGTATCTCCATATATCTCCAAAACATACCTAGACTGTAAAGACCTTAAAACATAGTCTAGATACACATAATAGACCCTAAATAAAGCCTATAGCATTCCCTAAAACTGGTAATAAATAGGCTACATCATCTCTCTATCTATAACAATTGCCCTGATCATCTGCATGTTCTTTGTTCCTTCAACTCGGTACCCACTCTTTTTCTCAACCTTCCAGTGGCTCATGTTTCTTTGAACTCTTCCCCTTTTCCATTAACTTATTTTGATAATGTTTTTTTTAAATGAAATATGGTGACGTGACGAAGAATGAGGTAATACATGATGGTTCTGATGTGACATTGTTCTAGTTCTCCACCTACTCTAACGAGATACTAGCTCTGGAGCGGCTGCTCCACTTATCTGCCTGCTCCGCTTAACTCGTTTGATTTTCTGAAGCAGTAACGAGTAAGGGTCTGCGTCGATCCTTTACTATCCGACATTTTTGCACATATCTGCACATATGACACTGAAAAAATGCATGAAGGTGGAATTAAGGCTATGGTGCAGGGTGGAAACTAGTTAAAGATGAGCTAGCCACTCAGGATCATCAAGATGGATAGAAAAGGATATGAAGTCCTCACTGTATTCTTGTTTCCCTGATCTAATGCTCATAACAAGAAGAATAGCAGTCAAGATTAGGTTTAAGTTAAATGGAGCTAAGTGTTTCGAGTGTAACCACGACAAGACGAAATCCTATGGAGTGCCAAATGAGATAATGTCAGGGTGTTCCATGTCCACATGTGTGTCTTTCGTCAATGCTAAGATCATTAAATAAGATAACTAAAGCACGAGGTGGTTAATTGACATGGTGTGTTTATTGTTCTAGCAGGGTATGAATGTCTTAAACAATTAACTATCAAATTAACCCTAATCTTAACACACAAATAATACTCTTGCCAAGAGAGATCATGTGTCGTACTTAGGGATCGAATCCACAGAGAGCAATGACACACAATAGATTTCTTATTTCTAAATATTACGCAATGTAAATATATATATTGGTAGCAAACAATCAGTTTAAGAAAATATTTCTTATCATGAGGTATAGATGCAATATTGAAATATGATAAAATGTAAATATGGAAATATGCTATTAAACTAATTAGATGCAAATGTAAGTATGGTAGACCTAGAGTTTCAATCTTAATGGATTATAGGGAATAGGAAGCACGAAAATGTAAATATTCTATAACTCAAATATTAACTATTCTGACCATTTTAACTTTAATTCTCGTATGCGAGCAAAAAGAAAAGCCATAGATCAACGACTAAGGCCTGATGTCGATCGACGACTAAGGCCTGATGTCGATCGACGGTTAAACCAGAAGGAAGTGTGAATGAGATTTGATATGTTCACCAAGCTAATTAGACCAGCTCTCGCATGCGCCTAACAACCTAGTTCAATGGAGTTTATTCTGCCATAGAACCTACTCTCGTAGTCGTCCATGTCCTACTTTGGAGATCCTAGTTAGCTACCCTAGAATGCAAGCATTAAACACAACTCAATTGATGGATATTAACCTGACCTAGCAGTCCTACTTTTAGGCTAATCCATGATTGCTATCATATAAAACTAAAAATCTAGAACAACATCTCTTGACTAATACATAGAGCATAAATATAAAAATCTAAAATCTTGGTCAAAACTCGTCCAGGGCATCTTCGTCATTTGTCTCTAACTTGGGCTTGAAATCGGTTGTCGATCGATGGCAAGTGTGCAGCATCGATCGACCTTGGTCTTGTAACATCGGTCGATGGTAAGATCGTGTCGTCGATCGACAATTGTCTTGTACTTTGCTCTCTAACTAATCAGCTACGGATTCTTCTCTAAATGTTCCAAAAGTTCAAAGTATCTCCATGTATCTCCAAAACGTACGCGGACCTGTAAAAACCCTAAAACATAGTTTAGACACACATAATAGACCCTAAATAGAGCCTATAACATGACCTAAAAATGGTAATATATAGGCTATATCAACTCCCCCAGACTTAAACTTTTGCTTGTCCTCAAGCAAACAAGCCTGTGAAAGAGGTTTTGAAAAGCGAAGACTCACATAATGTCTAAGTATAACAGTCACCCTGCTTTGTTGCAACCACATCCTATCAAGTCAATACATAGAAACTTTATATACCCTATCCAAGTATAACAACCAAATCCATTGTACCAACAATTTAGCGAATACTAGTCTGACTCACCCCTCTACTGATTTCATATCTTTGCATAAAATAAAAGTGCAAGCTTTACCCTAGGAGTATCGATCAAAGGACATATGGTCTATTAACTCTGCAAGTATATGAGCACACATGTACTCTTCTCTGATCCCTTTCCTCTCTCTCTCTCTCTCTTCTCACTTTTCTCAGTCAATGTCTCCCTTCTTTTGAAGGTATCATTCTTTCTTTAATTGACGGAGATATTTGGACAGGTTTTCATGAATTAAGCCCTAATGGTTTTTGCCACCAGATCATGTTCATTTCTTTTTGACCTTTATCTCTTTCTAGAATCATACGAATCAAGATTTAATGGTTGTAGCCATCAAATCTTGTTCGACTCCTTGTTAATATGAATGGAAGAGAGAGGGGAATCAAAAGCACACAGACTTTTACCTTCCAGACTTACATAAGGAATCCGATCCAGTGTATACCAAACCCAAAAGTAAGCAATTAATGTCAGGATTATTATTGGAAATCAGCTTCGGTTCCTTCAAACTTTCTAAGCAAGTGTGATATAGTGGCAGGATGATCCACTTTGGTATCTCTAGTAATCTCTGCAAACAACCTTCTATGAATGGTGCTTATAGCATGGTTAGTCAATAATAAATCTTGATCGTAGTCCCCTTCTTGACTCAATAAAAACTTTTTTTTTGAAAAATATAATTATAGAAATAAAACTCAAAAACAAATAAATAGCATTAGTGAATCTCCCCCGAACATAAATTACACTATCCCTAGTGTAATCCGTCCCGGGTTGGTTTAGGAAAAAAAAAATCATAAGTAAATAGTTTACGTATAATACTCGATACCTCTCTCTGTAAGAGTGTGTCGATCGATGGTAGGCGGGTGTGGTCGATCGATGGTCGCGATCCATTGTTGACTGATGGTGTCGTTCGATGGTGGACTTAAAGAGTTTGTAAAAAAAAAAGTAAAACTCGAAATAAATAGTAGTATAAGTAAAAACTAAATAAAAAAATTACTAAACGATGGGTTGCCTCACACTCAGCGCTTTGTTAGTCTTAGCGCGACGTTTGAACTTTCTGACTAGAATGGAGGTGGATCAACACTTGGAAAACAAGTGTATACATCTTCTTTGCTCTTCTGAAACCATGTACCAACGAAGCTTTTCATTGCCTCATCTCCTCTGGCTTTCTCATTCTTTATGATCTCTTTAGCAACCTCTACTAAATGCATTCTCCTTTGTAGATTCTCAATTTTGTGCTGTAGCATTCTAAGTCTGGCAGCTGTAGTCTCTGATATATCCTCCAATTGCAGAGCGATATCTTCCTTCATCAGGCTTTGAGAAAAAGCGATCTCATTGAACCTGTCTTTTGATCGTTGTTTTGCTGCGGACTTCTGTCTATCGAACTCAGTATCGATCGATGGCCTGATGCTGCCGTCGATCGATGTCACTATGTCTGCTCCAGTCGCATGCTGTATTCGAACAATATCCGAATCTTGGTTCATCTCATCCATGCGTGTAGTCAAAACGTTGAGGCATTTCTCTATAGGATAGTAGACATCATCAAGCCTCTTGTAGAAATCATCCAGTGACATCTCTTGAGCTTAGTAGATTTCCTGCACAATCTCATCAATCCCTGCTCTGCTGTATGTTTTTTGTTTCTGCATAGACATAGCGATCTTTGCTGCATGTTCTGATAAACATATGTAGCTCTGCTCAAACATAATAGCTCTCTTTAAAAATGTTATGATGTTTGCTTCTTGCACATTCATGAATCTACCGTCTATAGCTCGTGCATTACCATTTCCATCTCTGTAGATTCCATATTCATCTTTCTTTTCCCAATGGAAAATTCTTCTGCCATCAGCATCGTAAGCTCTCTGTCCATGCTCTATACGACCGTCGATCAATAGTGGGTTTATCCAATCGATCGATCGCGGACTTCCTGAACCATAAGGATTAGAAGTACAAAACTGGTGCACCCTTGGAAAGGTGGTGTCGATCGATGCATCATGGCAGTCGTCGATCAATCTCGGACGTTTGGAAGTGTATAGATCATTGTCGATCGATGCTGGTACCTGTACGTCGATTGATGACTGCTGTTGTTGTCCAAATAAATTGCCTGATCCATTAGCCATAACAAGGACATTTGCTACATCCTCCGTAGGTATGTTTATAATTCTCCCATAAAGTGCGCGTGCACGTCCTTATGTGTCTCTGAAAATTCCAAACTCACCTGGTCTAAGATAACCAACATTTGTATCTTATGCGCCTGGTTCTTATTCTGGTGTGCGTATGATGTCATTCGAAGGCAATGAGATACTGTCGACCGGTTCTCGATTATTTACTTTCGCGCTCATTACCCAGCCAGCTTCTTCCAATGCTAGGCCGCGAGACTTAATCAGCTCTTCCTCTCTGTAATCTGCATCGTATTCTTCGTAAGCTTCACCGTATCCTTAGTATGCCTGGTATGTGTCGATCGATGGTATATGGTGACCGTCGATCAATAATCAGACTGTTGGCCGAAAAGGTTCCCAACTCTGTTAGCCATCACAAGTATATCTATCACATCTTCCCTCGTGATGTGCAGAATTCTACCTTCCATAGCTCTTGCGTGACCATCTGGATCTCTCATAATACCAAACTCATTTGGGAGTAGATAACCATATTCTCTCCCGCATTCTGCTGCTGAATCTATTTTGGACTCTAATTTAATACCAGTATCGATCGATGGTGATTGGTTACCATCAAGCAACGTCGATTTCCCTAGTTTATGGGAAAGATGAAAAACACCATCCTCTTCCATAACAAAACCTCGTTATTCGATTATCTCTTCTTCTCTGTAGTCTTCGTCGTGCTCGAGGTATGATGAGTTGTAATCGAGATCTGCATGTTAGGTGTTGATCGGTTATGAAGGGTGAGTGTCGATCGATACCATTGAGTGGGTGTCGATCGATTATTGAACTACAAGCTTGTCGATCGATTGTCTAAGTTGGGTATCGATCGATGCTCATCTTCCGACTCCTCATTGAACTCATAATCGCATAAGCATGTGGCCACAAGTTCTGCATCATTACACAATTCAATCAGAGTAGCTTTGTTCATATTCTTAACATGTTCATAAAATATATTTTGATCAATTAGAGATATATACAACTTGTTTAGCTTCATATCATAGATAGCTCCCACAGTAGCCATGAATGCTCTCTCAAGTAGTAGTGAAGAGTTCCAATCTATCCTGATGTCCATCACATGGAAGTTTACTGGGACTAGGGTGTTGTTAATCTGCACTAGAACATCTTTTACCATCCTTCCTGAGTTCACTTTTGAGCAGTCTACATTTGTGAAAGAATCATTGGAGGGTTCCACTTTCAGGTTCAGCTCCTATTCCATAGACTTTGGAATAATGCTCACTGCTGATCCAGTACCACAAAGGGAATTGGGATATTCGTTGCTCTTGATGAAGCATGGAACCACGAACTTTCCAGGATCACTTTTCTTCGTCAGACAATTCCTTTGCTTCATCTTCTCTCTGATATGATTGAACATGACTTCTATATTGTCATCTGTCTCTCTTGTTTCTCTGAAAAACATTCACAATCTGTGAGTATAATAAGCTTCATCAGAAGAAATATCTAGAGGAATTTTGAAAACTCTTTTAGCAAAGCTATCCATCTCATTCTCATTGGGTTCTATGCGTTGATGTTTGGGGATCTTTTGCTTCCTCTTGGAGTGTCCCTCATCTTATCTATCAAGATCCATAGCTTTAGACGTGTCTGTATTCTGTTCTGAAACCGTCACGGTCGGACGTACAATCAAACTTGCATTGATTTTTGGCAGTCAAACTGGTTTTCTCATCGGTTGATCGATGCTAAGGTCGCACTGTCGATCGATACCTCTAACGCTTTGTCGGTCGGTGCTCTGAATTCTGCATCGATCGACATTAGTTAATTCACACAAAGCCACTGATATTGCAGGATTTGTTGTCGATCGCTAGTCATTGCTCAGTGTCGATTGACACCAATTGGAACTGCCGAATGACATAGAACTTTCCACACGAAAATATCCTTCTTGGAGCTTCTCTCTTAACCTCCTGTCAAAAATCATCATCAATCAGTGCATTGACGTGGTGCTTTTGTCCAGCCTCCATATTCTCCTTAATCAAGTTCTCATGGCTTCTATTGGTTTCACTTGTCTGCATCACTTGATTCTCCAACTTCTTCACATGGGTGTTGAGGTTTTTGAACTTGGTATTGAGGTTGAGGTATAGACCATCTATTTTTTCCATTGAAATCCACGGTCATATTCTGCTGTCCCTCTAAAACTCTGTCAACCCTTGCTTCGATCTTTCTTTCTTGAGCTTCTGGAGGAGGATTCTGGTAGTAGGAAGATCCATAAGTCATGTTGTTGTTGAAGGGCTTTCGCTGTGAACCTTGATTAAAGTTACTGCTTTTATTATTCCCATAGGAGTTCATGTTGAAACCTGGATTCCCTTTTCTCTGGAAACCATTCCCATCAATGTCGTTCACATCCCCTTCTTCAATCTCATCATCTCTAGACTTTATTGCTTCTACTTCTGCAAAAGTAACCTGCTTCTTGAGAAATGTCTGAACACTTGACATTGTGTGTCTATTATTCTAGCAGGGTATAAATATCATAAATAATTTACTGTCAAATTAACCCTTAATCCTAACACACAAAAAATACTCTTGCCAAAAGAGATTAAATGTAGTACTTAGGTATTGAATCCACAGAGAGCAATGTCACACAATAGATTTCTTAATTCTAAAGACTAAGCTAGATATCTATATCAGTGGTAATTAATCGATTCAATGAAATATTCCGTATTAAAAGGGGTATATGCAATATGGAAATATGCTACTAAACTAACTAGATGCAAATGTAAATATGCTAGATCTAGGGTTTCAAGCCTAATGGATTATAGGGAATATGAAGCATGAACATGTAAATATTAACTATTCTGACCCTTTTAACTCCAACTCTCGTATGCGAGCAAAAGGAAAGACCATCAATCTATGGTGAAGGCTTGATGTCGATCGACGGTGAAATCAGAAGGAAGTGTGAATGAGATTTGATATGTTCAACAAGCTAATTAGACAAGATATCGCATGCGCCTAACAACCTAGTTCAATAGAGTCTATTCTGGCACATAACCTACTCTCTTATTCATCCATGTCCTACTTTCAAGATCCTAGTTAGCTACTCTAGAATGCAAGAATTAAGCACAATTCAATTGATCGATATTAACTTTAACCTAGTAATCCTACTTTTGGGCTAATCCATGCTTGATATCATTCGGCCCTACATCTAGTTGATAACTACCCAGACATAATTAGAGTAAGAATAATAATTTGAATATAATGCATAGATATGATACTGAAGTTCCAATACAAGTCTCCCTAAGGAGTTATGAATCTTCTCCCTAAAAACTCTAAAAATATAATAGAATGCTTGTGCACCCTTGCGCACACGCACCCCCTTGCTTCTCACGCACACCTTGCTCGTTGTAATACATAAAGTATAAATATAAATCCCTAAAATCTAGGTCAAAACTCGTCCAGGGATAATCTTGTAATCTTGTGCATTGTCTCTAACTTGGGCTTGGGATCGGCTGTCTGCGAATTTTTCATCTATCGATGTCATGTGATCAGCATCGATCGATCTTGGTCTTGTACCATCGGTCGGTGACAAGGTTGTGTCGTCTATCGACGACTATCTTGTACTTCTACTCTCTCAATGATCAGCTACAGATTATTCTCTTCTAATTGCTCCAAAACCTCCAAGTATCTCCATATATCTCCAAAACGCACCTGGACCTGTAAATACCTCAAAACATAGCATAGACACACATAATAGACCTCAAATAGAGCCTATAACATGGCCTAAAACTAGTATAAGTAAAAATTAAATAAAAACTTACTAAACAGTGAGTTGCCTCCCACTCAGCGTTTGGTTATAGTCTTAAGCTTTACGTTTTGAACTTTCTGACTAGAATGAAGGTAGATCAACACTTGGAAAACAAGCGCCTACGTCTTCTTTGTTCTTCTGGAACCATGTACTGACGAAGCTTTTCATTGCTTCATCTCCTCTGGCTTTCTCATTTTTCATGATCTCCTTAGCAACCTCCTCTGAATGCCTTCTCCTTGGTAGATTCTCAATATTGCGCTGTAGCATTCGAAGTCTGGCAGTTGTAGCTTCTGATATATCCTCCAATTTCTGAGAAATATCGTCCTTCATCAGGCTCTGAGAAAAATCAATCTTATCGAATCTGTCTTCTAATTGTTTTTCTGCTGCAGACTCTTGTCTTTCGACCTTAGCATCGATCAATGGCATGATGCTACCATCGATCGATGTCACTCTGTTTGCTCCACTTGCATGTTGTCCTTGAATAGTGTCCAAATATTGCTTCATCTCATCCATGCGTTTAGTCAAACCGGGGAGCCACTTGTCTATAGGATAGTAGACATCATCAAGCCTCTCGTAGAAATCATCCAGTGACATCTCTTGGGCTTTGTAGATCTCATGCATGATATCATCAATCTCTGCTCTGATGTATGTTTCTTGCTTCTTCATGGACATACCGATCTTTGCTGCATGTTCTGGTAAACATATGTAGCTCATCTCAAACATAGTAGCTCTTTCTAGAACTGCCATGATATCTTCTTCTTGCACATTCACAATTCTTCCATCTGTCGCTCGTGCATTGCCGTTCTCATCTCTATAGATGCCATACTCATCTTTGTTTTCCCAATGAAAATTTCTTCTGCCATTAGCATCATAAGCTCTATGTCCAAACTTTACGCTACCGTCTATCAGTAGTGGGTTTATCCAATCGGTTGATTGTGGACTTCCCGAACTAAAAGGATCAGAGGTACAAAACTGGTTCACCCCTTGAATGGTGTCGATCGATGCATTTTTCTGGCGTCGATCGAGTTTTGAGTGTATAGATCATTGTGGATCGACATGTTCTTTTGTTCCTAACTGTCGCTTGATGCATGTATGCGAGCATCGATCGATGGCTGTTGTGCAAATAGAGCTCCTGATCTAGTAGCCATAACAAGGGCATCTGCCACATCCTCCGTTTGTATGTTTAGAATCTTGCCATAATGATCTCGTGCACGTCGTTCTGGGTCTCTGAAAATTCTAAACTCATTTGGTCTGAGATAACCATTATCTGCATCTTCTATTCTTGTCTTGGGTTCTTGGTTGCGTTTGATGTCATTCGATGGCCAAAATGTGCCGTCGATCGATGCTTTATTATCTGCTTTCGCATTCATTACCCAGCCAGCTTCTTCCAGTGCAAGGTGGTGGGACTCAATCAGCTCTTCCTCCTTTTCACCGCATCCTTCAAGGAAAGAGCAACGGCCGATCAGGCCTAACGGCAGTGACGTCATCTCCAACAAGGAAAGAGCAACGTCCGATCAGGCCTAACCTGGCAACGATCTCCTTGTCATCGAGTTGGCGATCCAGAATATCGATGTCGCAAGGATATTAGTCGACACTGGAAGCTCGGCTGATATCATCTACAAAAACACCCATGAGAGAATGGAAATCAATCTATCTAAAATCATGGAAAAACCGAGCCCACTAGTAGGACACTCAGGGGAAGCTACTATGACTCTTGGGACATTTAATCTCACAGTTAAGGCCGAGAATAACAAAATTCGTTGAATTTCTAGTAATCGATCGACCCACATCGTACAACGCAATCGTGGAAACTCCATGGATGAGCTCGATGCAAGCAGTTCAATCGACTTACCACATGTGCCTTAAGTTTCCAGCTCCTCACGGAATTGAAAAAATATGGGGAGATCAGAACTTATGGCAAGTTTATTTCGCTCGGAGTTAAAACAAAAAAAATCGTCAACAGAAACTCCTCCCAGCAAGAAAAAGAAATCGTCTTTCGTCGACGACGCCCCGGAACAAGATGAAATATAAATCTTCTGGCAATTAAGAAAGGTCAAAGATCTGGAAGGAAAACACGAACCAACATGCAAGCCAGTGGTCTCTGCCTTGACGAGGCATTCCCGGAACGTTGTGTTGAAATTGGTGCTAACCTATGTGAGCCTCTTAAAAAATATCTCGTCGCCTACTTAAAAAAGAACCTTCACAAATTCCCATGGGCTGCAGAAGACATGCCAGGGATTGACATCAACGTAACATGTAATGAACTCAATGCCGATCCAACTTTTCACCCCGTCAAACAAAGAAGGCGGAAGTTGGGATCCGAACGGGCCACTGCAGTCAACGAGGAAGTCGAGAAATTCCTCAAGGTGGGATCAATAATGGAGGTCAGATACCCAGAATGGCTCGCTAACCCCGTTGTCGTCAAAAAGAAAAACGGAAAGTGGCTAGTCTGCGTCGATTTTACCAACCTAAAATAAAGCTTATCCCAAGGAAAGCTTTCCACAGCCACACATCGATCGTGTGGTAGAAGAAACTGCCAGAAATAAGCTCATGTCCTTCATGGATGTCTTTTCGGGTTATAATCAGATCGTGATGAATCCAGACGATCGCGAGAAAAATGCGTTCATCACAGATCGCGGCACATATTGCTATAAAGTAATGTCGTTCGGTCTGAAAAACGCAGAAGCCACCTATCAACGACTTGTTAACCGTATGTTTTCCGAACAACTCGGAAAAACTATGGAGGTTTACATTGAATATATGCTCGTTAAATCTCTCGAAGAAAAAAATACCATGTCATCCATTTAGAAGAATGCTTTGAGAGATTGAACCTACATAACATGAAGCTAAACCCCGCGAAATGCAGATTTGATGTCGCATCCGAGGAATTCCTCGGATATCTCGTGACATATCGGGGATCGAAGCGAATCCAAAAAAAATCAACGCATTGGTCAAAATCGCCTTCCCAAAAATGAAACGAGAAGTGTAGAGATTAACCGGAAGAGTCGCAGCACTCAGCCGCTTCATATCCCAATCAACTAATAAGTGTTTCCCCTTTTACGACACTTTGAAAGGGAACAAAAAAATTTGAGTGGTCCGAAGAATGCGAGAAATCTTTCAAGCAGTTAAAACATTACTTGATCACTCCTCCAGTTCTCGCAAAATCAGTGGAAGGAGAAACATTGTTCTTGTATATCGTGGTATCAGCAACAACCGTAACTAGCTTCCTCATCAGATAGGAACGCGGAGAGCAGAAACCAATTTTTTACGTAAGTAAAATTTTGTTAGACGCCAAAAAGCGATACCCATTAATGGAAAAATTATCACTCGCAGTAATAATGGCAGCCCGGAACGTTTCTACATATCCCCACTCAATCAAGAAGATTAGCAAAATGGGCAGTCGAACTAAGAGAATATGACATTGAGTATCGAACCAGAACGAGCGCCAAGTCGCAAGTGATTGCTAATTTCTTGGTCGAACTTCCAATGGAGGGTGCATTTAACCAAGAACCAGATTCGACATGGGATCTCCACATCGATGGATCCTCATCCAAAAAAGGTTCATGAATCAGAATTCGGCTAACTTCACCAACCAGAGAGGTATTGGAAC
Organism: Moricandia moricandioides; assembly: GCA_905132885.1. Taxonomy (NCBI): domain Eukaryota; kingdom Viridiplantae; phylum Streptophyta; class Magnoliopsida; order Brassicales; family Brassicaceae; genus Moricandia; species Moricandia moricandioides. The sequence goes on from CAJHQQ010000788.1 coordinate 93,746, forward strand.
AATCCCTTTGGTTGGTCTTTCTCGCCTCAAACAATGAAGATGAATACGAAGCACTTATTTCCGGATTACGATTAACTCTCGGGCTTAAAACATGCAACGTCCAAGCCTACTGCGATTCCCAACTTGTCGCAAACCAGGTCAGCGGTGAGTAAGAAGCTAGGGATGAAAGAATGGACTCGTACCTGAAACTATTCCGAGATATTGCCTAGGAGTTTGACCGATTCGCACTCACACGGATCCCTTGCATGGAAAATGCGTCGGCCGATGCTTTGGCGGCTCTGGCATCAAGCTCTGATCCAGGACTTAGACGAGTAATTCCCATCGAATTCATCGAACACCCAAGCATCGGACAACCGATCGTCGTAAACTTAATTAATCCATAGGATGACGGCATCGACGACCAACCTGAAGAGAACTTAGAACGATCCGAATACGGCTGCTACAAACCATGTTTGGAAACAATCCGAGCGTACATCGCTGACCGAACACTTCCTACAGAAAAATGGGCAGCTCGGAAAATCAAAACTCAGGTCGCACGATACGTCTTAATGGACGGAGAGGTCTACAAATGGAGACTCTCTGGACCGCTCATGACATGTGTAGAAGGGGAAAAAGCTCAAAAGGTCATGGAAGAAGTCCACTCCGGATCTTGCAGAAATCACTCCGGCGGAAGATCTATCGCAATTAAGATAAAACGCCACAGTCACTACTGGCCAACAATTGTTCAGGATTGCAAGAAATTCGCATGGAAATTTGAGGGAAATACACCAACAATCTGCCAGCCCGCAGAGGTCCTCTCTTCCATATCGTCGCCCTATCCATTCATGCGGTGGTCAATGGACATCGTCGGTCCCTTGCATAACTCAAAGCGAAAATGGTTTCTGCTAGTCTTAACAAACTTTTTCTCGAAATGGGTGGAAGCAGAATCTTATGCAAAATTCTAAAGACGCTTAAGTCAAAAGCTTTGTCTGGAAAAATATCATCTGCAGACATGGAGTCCCATATGAGATCGTAATGGACAACGAAACTCAGTTTATTTTGACTAGATTTGAGGCGTTTTGCGAAAAATGGAAGATACGATTGACCAAATCGACTCCCATATATTCGCAAGGAAACAGCCAGGCTGAAACCATCAACAAAAATGTTCTAGACAGCCTCAAGAAACGTTTAGACTCAAAAAAGGTTGTTGGGTAGAGGAACTCAAAGGAGTCCTTTAGTCCCATCCAACCACACCGAGACGGGCAACGGGAGAAACTCCTTTTGCCCTCTTCTATGGGACATAATGCATGATCCCAGCCGAAGTCAAATTTCTTGGAGTACAAAGGAGGCTGTTTCCCAAACGGGAAAACCTGAACATCTTGATGCTACTAGACGATCTCGACCTCATCAACGAGTGACGTGACCAAGAGCTCTACGAATCCAGAATTACCAACAAACTGCCGTGAAATACTACAACTCAAACATTCGGAATCGCAGGTTCAGAGAAGGCGATCTAGTCTTACGCAAAGTTTTCCAAATCACCGCTGAACTAAACGCGGGAAAACTTGGAAAAAATGGGAAGGGCCTTACAAAGTCATAAAGGTCATCCGACCAGGAGCGTACGAAATCGTTAACATGCAGGGCGTCAAAATTCAAAGAACTTTTAAAGCGATGCACCTCAAAAAAATATTACCACTAAACAATCGCACCGCAACCAACTGAACTATGAGACGGCTTGATCCCCGAAAAAGGGTACGTAGGCAATTTGTCGCAAGTCGAGTTTAGCTGTAATTTGAATAACGGTAATGGTTGACTTAACACCAAAATCACCTAAATATACAAGTAATTTGAATTACTTGTGAAACCAACATCGTACCAAAGATTTTCTCTTGGAGAAATTGTAAAAACGCTCAATGCCAAGAAACGGCCTAAAACTCGGCTAAGGCCCACTTATGATTTTAGACAAAATTGAGCCCAAACTATGACAGTCTATCCAATATTCACAGGAAGAGATATATGTCAAGTTTCAAAAGATAAACACAGAGATCGAGAAAATGGAATATTTCCACAAAGTGATGAACTCAACCTAGGGGCATAGAAGGAAAGGACAACCGACCTTGAAGGCATATATAAGGGAAACTAAAGCAAGAAGCAAGGGGACCGAAGAGGGAGATTTAGAGAATTCTTGTTAGATTAGAAAGATTTAGAATTTAGGTGGCTAGATTAGCAAGGTCATACTTAGAACATTTTTCCGCTTCTGTTCTATGATTCTCTTTGTTAACAGTTTTGCATTCATCTTGTTTTTGGAGAAATCTTGTAAGCTTTGTTCCCGTTAATCAATAAAACGCATCAGTGCAACTTATAATAAATATTATGCTGTCTTCGTCTTTTTCGTATTCATGTGTTTACGCAGATAATCTGGATCCTCTGGGAAAATTAGGGTTTCATAACTTTCCTTATTTTATGGAAATCGACAGTGAGAATTTCGGTTCCCACAATCGGTATTGACCGATGGTTGTGCTCCACCGTTGACCGATGGCTTGGTTCTCGATCTTCCTCTTTTCTTTGACTGAAAATAAAGAAAAAATACGAAAATTAGTAAAATCATGAAAATAAAATAAATATGAAACATACCTAATAGTGGGTTGCCTCCCACTCAGCGCTTGGTTAAAATCTTTAGCTTGACGTTTAGCACTGCTTGGACTAAGATGGGTAAAGTATCACTTGTTGGAAAACAAATGTCCACATCATGTTTGCTTATCTGGAACCAGGTACCAACGAAGCTTCCTATGGCTTCTTCACCTCTGGTTCTTTGGCTGTCCATGTTTTCCATGGTGATCTCAATTTGACTCATCCTCTACTGAAGGTTGTCAATGCGTTTGTGTATCTGCTATTTGTGGGTATGGATATGTCATCCAATCTCCTGGAGATATCTTCCATCATCATGTCTTGAGATGCATAAACTCCATTAAGTATATATTCTAGCAGCTTCTCGGTTACTAGCCTCTTTCTAAGTGGTCTGCGTGAAGCGTCGAACGATGTTCGAGCTCGTTCGTCGATCGATGGTCCTTCGTCAGCTTCTTTCTCTTGTTGTTTCTAAACCATCTGAAGAATAGCTAGAGTCCATATTTTTCTTCATGTCCTCCATTCATGCAGTTAACCAGCTAATATTGTTCTTGAATGGGTAATAGATATCATCAATCCTCTTGTAATAGTCATCCATCAACATCTCTCGGGCTCTGTTGATGCCTTGTACCATGTCATCTACTTAGACTTTGTTGTATGTTTCTGTCTCTAGCATGGTCCTATCAACGTTCTTTGAATACTCTGACAAACAAATACTAGTGTGTCCAATGATGGCTGCTCTCTGAAGAATGTTTATGATGTCTTCCTTTGACACAGTGATGCTTTTGCCACCTACAGCTCGTGCATTGCCATATTTGTCTTTGTAGACGCCATACTCATCTCTTTCTTCCCCATAATTCTCTAGATCAAATACTTCAGGTTCTGATCAGTAACCGGTGAAGTCCTCTGTAAGGTGAGTGTCGATAAAAGGCATCAGTGGTGTGTTGATCGATGCTAACTTATTATCTGCACGGTTATCATGTTGTTGTTTTCAAGATGATCCATTGGCCATTGCGAGTATGTCTGCTACATCTTCCTTAGATACATTGAGAACTTTTCCATCCATTGCTCATGCATATCCTTCTAGATCACGTATAATTCCGAACTCATCTAGACTGAGATAATCATAACTTGCATTGTTTTCTGCCCGATTATCGTTGATCGATGGTATAGGGCCATCATTGATTGATGTCGCAATCCAAGTTTCGTCGGATCCTATGAAATTCCTAGCTTCCTCTAGTGCAAGAGCACAGTACTCGATTGCTTCTTCTTCTGGATAAGATTCATCGTAATATGGATTAGCTGTATCATGCCCTATGTCAGGGTTGTCGTCGATCGATGCCAAAGGATGGGTATCGATCAAATGTTTATTATTACCATTGACCGATGTCTTTGGTTGGGTGTCGATCGATGCTTCATCATCAAATTCATTCTCTTCCTCAAAATCACAGAAACATGTGGCCATAAGTCCTGGTTCATGAACCAAATCAATGAGAGCAATCTTGGTTCTAGTTTGAACAGACTCAAAGTAGTGATTTTGATCAATAATAGATTGTTACAACATGTTTGTCTTCATGTCACATACTGCTCCTACTGTGGCCATGAAAGCTCTCCCAAGTACCTGAAAGTAGTGATTTTGATCAATAAGGGATGAATGCTGCTCCACCTGGACGTCCAAGACATGAAAGTCGACAGGAATTAGGGCATTGCCAATTTGCATTTGGAAACTATGCCTCCTGAATTCACCTTAGAGCAATCCACAAAAGTGATTGAATCACTTGAAGGCTCCAACTTTAGCTTAGCACCTCTGCATTGGTTCTTGGCATAATTCTTACTGAAGAACCGGTGTTGCAAAGTGCATGAGGGTAGTTATGTCCCTTGATGTTGCATGGAACCACAAACTTCCCAGGGTCGCTTCTCTTCTTCAACTTAACCCTCTGCTTTAACTTCTTCCTCAGATGATTAAACATTCTTTCAATTTTCCTCATCTGTCTCTTTGGTTTCTTTGAAGAACATCCACAATCTGTGAGTGTAGTAAGCTTCCTCAAATGAGGTTTCTACAGGAATTTTAAGGACTCTCTTAGAAAAGTTTTCCATCTCTTTCTCATTAGCTTCCCTTCTAAGATGCTTAGGGACTTTCTTCTTTCCTCTAGGATTTCTTTCCATAGCTTCTTCAATTACCATAGGGGATGGTTCATTTGTCTGTCTAGGTTTGGGTATGATGGATTTTGAGGGCATATTAGCATATAAAAAACTCATGTCTATGATTGGCAACTGGCATCCTTTTGTTTCGAACTAACGTCGATCGATGGTAGGGTCTGGTTGTCGATCGGTTTTCATCTCTTCACACGATTCCGCAGATTCTTAAGGCACCGTTGATCAATGGTTAGCTATGGATGTCGATCGATGGTCGTTCGAACAGGGTTGGGGATTCTCACGAGTTTCCTTGATCAAGGATTTTTGTCTCCTCACAACTTCACTGGTTTGAACTACTTGATTCTCTAGCTTCTTCACATGGGTGTTGAGAGCTTCAAAATTAGTGTTGAAATTTACATAGACAACATCAATCTTTCCATTTAAATCCATTGTCATCCTCTGTTGCTCTCCAAAACCTTTTCAATCACGGCTTCAATCTTGTTCTCCTGGTATTTTATGGGGTGTTCTGATAGTAGAAGGCTCCATAGGTTTTGTTATTGTTGTAGGGTCTCTGCTGTTGTGATCCTTGATTGTAGTCACTCCTCTGACCACTTCCATAAGAGTTTTTGTTGCTCTGGTTCCCATATCTCTGGAATCCATTTCCAACAAAGTTCACATCCTCTTCTTCACCTTTCTCATTGTCATATTCTATAGCCTCTACACCTTCTGTGAAGCTAATTTGCTTCCTTATAAGCCTCTGAACACTGTCCACCTTGGCTTTTACTTCTTCCATCTGATCATTGGTTAGTGTAGGGACTGATTTCCTCCTCTAATGATTATTTTTCTTGGTGTTGTTGCTAGCTGCTAAATTCTTTATAAATCTGGTAGCCTCTTTTGGAATCTTAATGCAGAATTTTCCCTCACTGGCTTTGTCTAAAGCCATATGGTATGACAGCTTAATACCTCTGAAGAAATTGCTGAGAAGTTGCATTTCATTGAATCCCTGGTGTGGACAATCTCTTTTTGTTGGATTTGAATCTGATCCAAGAGTTTTTGAAAGACTTTGATGTTGTGTGACTGTAGCAATTCTGCTCCTCAATTCCTCAACTCTAGCATCATCAAATAAATTACGCAAGAAGGTGTTTTTGATGTTTGTCCAGGATGTAAGAGATCCTGGTGGTGGCTGCTTAAGCCAGTATGAAACATATCCAGCAAGCAAATATTTGAAGAGCTTGCATAGAAGGTAGTCCTCAAGGACTTCATTAACCTTGATGGCAGACACAAAATTCTCAAATCTCTCCAGATGATCCATAGGGTGCTCATGAGAAAGACCATGAAATGGTGTTTGTGCCACAAGTGTGAAATAGGTTGGTTTCATCTCAAATCGTTCCTCTGGAAAGATGGAGAACAAATAGCATATTTGTTGGCATAGAATTGATCTAGATGATTGTAGCCAGCCAACGTTCTAGGTTGAGCATCCTAGGCTTCAGCAATAGCTTGAGCTACAACAGCTTCTTTTGGTTTAGGGATTACAATCCTCTGATCATCAATTCTCTGACCTATTGCATTACGCATATGAACTTCGAGGTCATAAGGTCCCATCTCTCATTCATAGTCATGATCACATAGCAACCATATGTGCTCGGGAATCACCGTCGATCGATGTCTTGGTATTGATGTCGATCGATTCTGGTAGATGAGTTTTGATCGATGAAGAAGTGTTGGCGTTGATCGATGCTTGTCGCTTCTCCTTGCGGATGCTAAGTTCGATGGCTATTGGGTATGAGAAAATTAAGTCTTTTTCCTTGTTGTTTATGGTACTGTTGGGCATGCACCTGAAAGACAAAAGAAAAAAATTGTAAGTAAACTAAAAAGATAACCTAGACAAAACTTCAAAACAAATCAATGGTGATCCTTGTTCCCTGGCAATGACCCAAAATTTGATAAGTGCTTAAATTACCCTAGATCTACTGATTACTCTCTCAAATAAGAGGTTCAGCTGTAGTACGTAAGGATCGAATCCACAGAGAGCGAGAGCACACAATAGATTTAATAATCAACTTAGATATGCTAGGCAATTAATAAAACGTAGAATAAGTAAGAAGGAAATATTTTTTTAAAAACAATTAAGGAAAATATCTAGATTTAAGGTTTACAGGTAGTGAATTATAATGGATAGAAGCCAAGGGGTTTACAATCATAGAACACAAATTCAATTAATAAAGATATCATAAGCAATATTTATCATATGGCTAATCTCAGAGTCTACAACTTTTGTGTGCAAATTCGGAATGACCGTTGATAGATGGTATGCAAACGGCGTCGATCCATGGCTTTCTTAGTCAAGCATTAAACGATCATATTCGATTGGTTCGCTTAGAATTACTAGACCATCCTCTCAATTTTCCCTATTAATTTAAGCTCAACAGGATTTATTTAGGTAATCGCAGTGTCAATTATTCTAAGATCAAGGTTCTTGGTAGCTAATCAAGAACACAAACAATAAGTACAATCCTAATGATAGATCTAATAATTACCCTAGCAATACTATTGTTTGATTGATCATCAAAACCATTAATAAACCCTAAATCTAACAAGGTGGCTATTTAGACATAGCTAAGTAGAACATAATCATAAACATAAAATAATGCATAAGATAAAGAATATGAATAGAAAGTGGGGTTCCAATACAAATCTCCATTAATTCTTGATCTTCTCCCCTAAAACCCTAAACTACTATGTTTGTTATGAAATCCAAGGTCTCTAAAGTCGCTCTTTGCATAAAACACTGGCAAAGATAATATAAACTAAGTAAAACTCGTCCAGGGGCACTCTTATAATTTCTGTGACTTGGGCTTCACATCGGGTACTTTGTGAATAACGCTACTATGCAGTCGACTGTCGATCAACGACAAGTGTGCGTCGTCAGTCGATGCAATGCTCTCTCTTGACTCGTACTTTGCTGAATTTGATCAGCTACGAGGTTCCTCTCTCTCTCTCTCTCTCTCTCTCTCTCTCTCTCTCTCTCTCTCTCTCTCTCTCTCTCTCTCTCTCTCTCTCTCTCTCTCTCTCTCTGAACTCTAGAAAGTCTCATAATCTCCACAATGCTCCAAAATGCAGATGGACCTAAAAAGACTCTAAAACACATGGTATACACACATAACATACTCCAAATAGGGCCTAAAATATGTTCTAAAACAGGCAAATATTAGGACCTATCAGTCGCCAAACATAGTCGCAAACGCGGATCTCCAAGCCATGACCACGTTTGTTGACCGCGTTTTGTCACCTTTTCCAAACAGCGGACTGGCTCTCTACGTCATGAAGACATGACGGTTGATCAAAATCGAGCCTCTCTGACACGAATCCTCACCCGCAGTGAGCTCTGCGGTTAGTCGTCACCCTCTCTGTCATGAATCCATGGGTTCACTTTCTCCGAAGTCAAAGTCTGCGGCGATACTCCCTTCCATCCAACTCTCTGGCGCGATTCCACAGCCAGCCACTATCTGTTGCGTTGGTCCGCGGCGTGGCCTCCTCGAACCCAACTTCTCTGGTGCAATTCCACGGCCTATGGTGGTCCGCTTCAGCCACCCATGGTGGTGTCCCTCGAGAGACCAATGGTAATTCTTCACTATTTGCATAACATATCCCTGTGGATTTGGTTCCTTTCATTTTGGCCCCAACACTCATGAAACTTGCAGAATGGTCCTCTGGATTTAACCCCAAACATTTTAGTTATGCAGACCAGACTGTCTTCATAATTTACGATGATCCCTCGTCTTTTTATTTTTGCAAATCTGGCACAAACTTTTGGATTTGGAGAAACAACCTCTTGATTTCTCCTCAAACTTCCAGTTGTGTTAAACCATGTAATATGCAATTATGCTTGCAAATGCAATATATAAATCAAAATATAATCCCAAATGACTAGCATGAACTAAAATGATATACCAAAAACCTATAAAAACATGAGATATCACCTAACGCTTTCATGAACACTGATTTTTTAGGTGGATTCAACTTTATATGACCGAATATTATTTTACTCTTATTTGAATAATATTTTCATCTACTTGGAGCTGATATATATTTTGACCATTTATCTTTGATTATGATGTTCACTCGATTTGCGTTTGAGTTCGACATTAATTCTCTTATGCTAACAAGTATACTATTTCGATTTACACCGATTCAGATATAAAATCAACACAAATATAGCAAAAAGAGAACTCCGAGTACATAGTGTAAGTTTGTTCGTCATTGTGTTTTTTGTTCTTAGTATATGTTGGATTGTAGAGTTTGGAAAAACTCCTTACATCGTTGAAATTCATCCAATTGGAAAGTGGAATTGGTTATTTCGTCGGTGTAGACACAATATTTCATATTGAGAACAACATGTCGCAAATACCACTTTTGAGAAACGTTGGGTCTTCATGCACTTTATTGCCAAGATCAATGCTTCACTTTATCCATGTAAAGGTGATATGCTATGTTGGATATTCATGGCCTACAAAATGTGGTCATTTGAGCCTCCTTTGCTGCAATATCATCTTTAACTCGTAAAAATATCTTGTTCTCTCCAAGATTCATCCACATAACACCATCTCATATCTCCCATTTTCCCTCGATGGAGAAGCATAATTTTCCTCTTCAATTTTAACTCGTTCAGTTGTGTTTCAGTCCACATTGTACCCTTTATTTCCGCCACACATAAAATGTATTATGAGTTTCCATTTTTATTCTTATAAATCTTATCATTTTGTTTTTTTCCAAATATACCATATTATCCACACACAAAAATAGTGAAAGTCATGATCATTTGGAACTCTTCATATTCAAGAAGATCGAAGACATTGGAAACACTACATAGTTAAAAGAAATCTTAGATAAAGCCCATGTTTGAGTTATCGGTATGCATTTAAATAGGATGTGATTAATTAATTCTCATCCTCCAATCCACATATACTACATAGTGTATCATATTGAATTCCATATGACCGTAAATTCTTAGTGACGGGTAAGCATCCCGGTATTGCTTGCCAAACAAAATATTTCAGCTTCAGAAAGTGTTGAAGCTTCCAAGTAAATGCAAAAAGTAGTTTAGTATTTGGTCCATAAAACTTCATGCTTTATTCCACATTCGTATAATTTTTCATTTTGTAACATGATTTCTTTGTATAATTTTCTGGTATTGCATAACGTCATCATATATTTCTTGTTTAGAGATACAACTTACAATTGTACTTTATATAATTTTCAGATCATTCGAATGTATTTATACATTAAGAAAATTCATATATTTATTTTATAATATTTTCACTTTATTTTTAAACTGTTAATTCATATCTTATTAATTTCTGAGTTAAAATTTACACTCCAACAATAATCTCACAGAAGATCAAATAGCTTTTTGGCTTCCAAATTTCACTGACTGGTCATTTTCTCACGAAATAGTTAATTGCTTATATCTACGATTAATTATCGTAATATTAAATGTCAATAAAATAAAAATATACTTTTCCTTCCAAAATGCAAAATGTTTAAGAAAACATTTTATATTTCAGAATAATATATTCAGTAATACATAAATGAAACAAATATTTTCATCATTCTTTACAATCTTCTTAGGAACATTCTAGTACACGTCCAAGTCAATATTCATAGAAAAAAAATTCAAAACATAGTCTTAGCTAAATAGAAATTGTTTCAAAAATCTTTACATTTCTCTTTCCTTAAAGTTTTTATTTACAAACTGGTCGACGATCTCACAAGATAAGTTGATCCTTAGGTCCAATGCATATTCATCCTTCATAGTGGGCATGTCATTCACTCCCAATGAATGGCGTTCGAGCATCTTGACAACATGTTAACATCATGTCTTTCCAAAGTCTTTGAAATTCTTTCCTATATTTTCTATAAATGCTTTCTAAAATCAACATAACACTACTTTGAAGAAACAACATGACAGAAAAATGTTAGAAAGATACATCAACAATCAAATTAAGCAATACACATGTTTAAAGACAGATAAATTTATACAAACAATAACAAATTCATGAGAAAAGTCTTTTGGAATATCTAACTAAACATTTTACAAATGTCTTTTGGAGAAAAAAAACATTCATAGCACAAAAGAAGATAACTTTCAAATAGTTTTCTCCATTGTAAATACATATAGATAATATAACAACCAACATTAAGTTTGATTTTCTACATAGGATCATAGTTCTTATAGTACCAATCTCATTAGATAAATACTTTATCTAGATCAATATGCAAATTGGAAGTTCCATCCAAATTAAAACATTTTTGCTGAAAAACGATTCACAATAGTATCCATGTTATGAGTAACTTTAGTGACAAGAGAATTATGATAGACCATAGATGTTATTTTGATTTTTTGGTATTCAGAAATACACAATAAACATGTTGAGTAAAGAATGGAATAATGATTGTGTCTAGTGTGAATATTATTGTCGAGAAAAGTCAAGTTTTCTTTTAATTTTTGTTTGCTTTTCTTATTTGTTATTAATATGTTGGAGGATATTATTGTCTTTTGACCGATTAATGAAGGTTATTTTTCTAGTTTTAGTTTGAGATGTTATGTTAGGATAAAAACTTAGAAATGCCTATTGAGAAGAATTGTTATTTAAAATATATAGTAGGATAATGGAATTGTAAATTATTGGTCATAGATCATTAATTAGGATTACAATATTATATACCATTTGAAAAATATAATTTAACTAAATGTTAATTATGGGAAATTTGCCAAAATATAACAAAAAAAAAAACACACAATCTTTGTCATCTTAGTTAGACACAACCTTAATTTGTCCCTATAGTATAATGATGGTGTAAAACCCAAAATTAGCCTTTGTTTAATAAAATTAATAACTTTATAGTTACTTTTTAAAATCATTTTTTAATTATTCCTTACCTATTAAATTAAATAAAAAAGAAAGGGAATAAGATAAAAAAATTTAATAAACTAATTGATTCACTTATCAAAGTAAAAAAAAAGAAAAGGGGAATAAAATATAAATGGTAATAAATTATTAGTAAATGTGACAATAAATATAATGTATTTCAAAAGAAAAAAATATTTAAAAACTATTTTTTAGAAATCGTGTAATATTTGTATTTACAAAATGTATATATGTGATTCAAAAATTGATTCATTACTATAAATATTTAATATTTGAATTATATGACATATAATCTATTAAATATGTTGTATAAAGTATCCACACAAATTTTTTGTCATAGTCAAATAACATTTTGGTTAATGTATATTTTTGAAATTATTTTTATGTAATATTACATTTTTTATTTCTATAATTTATATATTTCTAAGAACAGTTTTGTTTTTGTTATTTAAAAAAAAATTATATGATGAAATTAATAATGCAATACATTTTATTGAATTTTTTTGCAACATATATTCTATATTTAAGTTTAAAAACATAACATATAAATAGTTTTTATAAGCTCTACACAAAATTATTTATGCTGATAATAGGTCAGCTTTTACAATAACAGAATTTCTAAAATAACTAATCACATCCTATATATAATTTATATCACGAAGCCCTTAGTTATAATTTGTTAATATGTACTTCCAATTGTATATAACTTATTTCAATATTAAAACCAAATAAATATATGTCACACAAATTTTCTCAAAGATCTATTACAATAACTTGCCTTTGGGGCAAAGAATGACACGTGGTGACTTCTGTTTAATTATTTGAAACAGCTTTCGCGTGTCTCCCTGCGATCAACTAAGTTACATGCTTTTTATTTGAGTGGCCCCTTAATTATATGATGAAGCTGGCCCAGTATTGTGTAGGGTTTTAAGCAAATCTATTTGTATACTTATGGAAATCTCTGTAACTGATGCAGGTTTTACTCCTCCATTTACCATCAACATTCACTTGGTGTGCAGTGCCGTCGACATTCCAAGATTACGGGGAAGAAAGTCACAGCTGGTCTTATCTCTGCAACCCCCCTGAACGCAACACTACTCTTTCCGGCGGCAGCGTTAAAACCTAGGTTAGATCTTGGGCTTGATGAGATTCATTGCTTGGACGCAATTCCTATAGTTTTGAGTTTGGTGATTGTAATTATAAACAGCTCCGTTATGGGGGAAATTGTGAAAGTGCATTGATTTAGTGATGTTTCGTGCTGTTTATATGCCTTACTTACACGGTTACACCCTACATAATCTTTGTTTCAAGGACAGTTAAGCATGTGATTAAGACACACCTGCCGGTGGCAATCTCTTATCTTTTAGATTGCTCTTTTGTAGGCTGAATTAACTCTCCAAACTCATAAATGGTGTGAGGCGGGAAGCTCACAAGGTGTGAAGCGTGAAAGTGAAACTGATGCCTGACTCAGAGAACCAGCTAGCTTCTCTTCGATTTCTTTTCTTCTATCATATATATGGCTTAACAATCTTATGATTTTCGAAAAGGTTTGGAGGAAAATCCATGGTACAAGAGAAATATAGAGCCACCACTGCGATGACAATGAAAACAACTGGTGGAAATACTGTTAATAAAACAAGTTTCGGTCTTGATTTGTCACACCACATTAATTTTTAATATCTTCCCTTTTTGCTTCTATTTTGGCCCAGATAAGATTGCCGGTTAGTAGTTTCGGTCACTGGTGAGGTAACAATGGTGTAGAAACTCTCGAGAGTTCTTTTGTGGGTCCAAAAAGAAAACATGGCAGTGGTGTTCATCTCGATGAGCTTAGCAATGGAGACACTGGGGTATCATCATCCGTCACTTTAAACCATTGATTTTCCTCTTTATGTAGAACTATTTCTGCCACGATTTTTTTGGGTTCATGTATATGTTAATGTCTTCTGCAGAAAACAGCTATGGTTTCAAGAGGAGAGTTGACGTTTCAAGATATTTATGGTGCAGAGGCATTTCTGAATGAAGAAAATGAGGACGGTTATAGTGATTGGGAACCTGTGCAGCAGACTATGCCAGTTGAGTTTGTGAA
>CAJHQQ010000788.1:112500-141498 GCA_905132885.1 Moricandia moricandioides
AGAACATTGGTGTCCATCTATTCTTGACAGCTTTTTTGAGTGGATGCGTGAAAAACAAGCCTGAAAAGTTGCACAATCACATTCAATATTACTTTACATTTGATTATTGTTACCCACCCTTGATGAACAAATAGTGCTTGCCATTATAAAATGTTCTGCTCTTTTCTTGAGCTTTGGTGTTGTAAGCTCATGTTGCATTTTCATCATTAAGTATTTTTTTTTGCAAATTATATTTCATTTCTTGAATAGATAAGTTATATAGAATATATTCTCCTTTTTTTCAGAAAAGCAAGTAAATAGATTTTGATTCTTCTTCTTTACTTAACTTCTTTATCAAAGATTACAAAACACAACCGCAATTAGGTAAAAAAAAGAAAAGATTAGAAGTGGATTTTACTTATGGTCAAGTGGTGGAAGAGCTGAGAATTAATGTCGTCGATGAAGGTTGCATGGCACGACGAGGACGTCTTTTCCTGCTTCGACCACGAACTTGACCTGAAGGAGAGGAAGATGATGGCGAAGGAGTATCAGTAGTAGACCTCTCTCTGCTTGATACACTTGTAGGAGCTTCACATGTTTTGTCTTGGTTGACTCGGTTATCCCCGAGCTTGGTCGCGTTTATGGTTGCAGGAAGTACACAATTGCATATGAATCATATATTTTAACACACAGTAAAGAAATATAGTCTTTTCATGTATGTTCAAAAATGCACAATGATGTAAAACTTAAAGCCAAGGCCAAGTCTAAACCTACTCAAGCTAAACTTGGTACTTCAGCATAAATATGAAAATCTTTCAAGCAAAACGTGGTTCACAATCTAGGGTTATATTGAAAATTCTCGAAGATAGACTCGGTTTTCACTTGTTTAATCAATATGCCAATGCATCTTCTGGTGTCATTGAGTAAGTAGACAGGATGAACAATTCAAGTTATTGGTTGAACAAGCTTACACTATGAATAGACTCATCAACGGTAAGAGATGGATTATCACGTGTTAACATTATATTACTTAAGTTAGCAAAAAAAAACATTATATTATTTGTATATATGTATTTAGAGCACCCTGTCTAATTATGGAAGAGTCTCTACATACAAATATTAATATTAAAGTCAAAGTAAAAAAAAAGAATACCAAAAAGTAAAGAAGCGATTTTTTAAGAGAAGACGTCCCTTGTTCAATTCTTTACGTGGTTGTCTATCAAATTTCAAGAGTTTTTATTTTAATTATAAATATGTTTTAGATTAGAATATTAATAAGTTAATGCTGAGAGACTTAATATAAGAAACTATAGTTAATGATGGCCTTATATAACATTTGTGTTGAGAGCCATTCAGTTGTTAGAGTCGAATTTGATACTAAGTTTTTCATTTGTTTAATTGAGTAGGTCCATCTGAATGGTAACTTCTATAGGACAATGTTTATCTTAATATTTTTACTACTTTTGTTTCAGGAAAATAAGGTGTATGCTGAAGTTGTCAGTGATGATATTGATGTCTCGTTAGGCTTTTGTAAGGTGTATGCTGGATTCTTCATAAATATATTGATGAAGTGGATAAAATAAATGATTACATACTTTCGCAGTTGCCAGGTAACATGTTTTTGTGTTTACTCTTATGTTCCAGTAACTTTTTACATGTCACTAAAGAAAAGGATTTACATATGCTTTCAGGTGAAGAGAAAGTTTACCTTAGCCCATAAAGTATTATCCCATCCGATGTTGACGTAGAAGAAAATGTTGTATATCCTGCAAAATTTTTAAACAGTGTAAAAGTGGCTGGACTGCCTATACATAATTTGAAGCTGAAGGTTGGTGCTCTTATTATGTGTCTCCGTAACATGGATGTTGCAGATGGATTATGCAATGATACTAGGCTAATTGTTACTCAGCTACTTCCCCATGTGATAAAAGGTAGAATTATAACCGGAAACAATATTGTTGGAGACAAGGCTTGGATTCCTAGAATGTTTGTAACACCACCTGACACAAAATTTCCCTTCAAAATGCGTCGAAGACAGTTTCTGGTTACATTGGCTTTCGCGATGACTATAAAAAAAAGTCAAGGTCAAACACTAGAAAGTGTTAGTTTGTTTCTGCCTAGGCCAGTGTTCTCTCATGGTCAGCTCTACGTTGCACTTTCAAGAGTTAAGTCGAGATCTGGATTAAAAAATCCTAATAACTGGTAAAGAAAGGAAGCCGGAGAAAAAAACATTGAATGTTGTCTACAAACAAGTTTTCCAGAATATTTCGTTGGAAGGGTACGTAATTGTTATGTACTTGTTTTCCAATAAATATTTTAAAATATATAAACTGTTACAATTATTTATTTTTTTGGAATTTGCCAGATGGGTAGTGATGAGTATGAAGATCGATAGTATTTCATTGTCAATAAGTTTTCCAACTATACCGATCATGGTATGTCACTTTAATATTTTTTCTGTTCAATAAAGAATATAAAAGAATAAATCTTTCGAATTATGTAACACGTCCACTTGCATACAAAATTAAATACATTTTTTTTGCAGGTTTCTAATAGAATTTGTTTTCATTATCGAGACAAGTACTTCATACTTGATCAAGTACTTCATACCTGATATAATTTATGGATAATACTTTCAATTTTATTATATTTTCTTTTAATATGTCTACATAAACTTTTCGAAAAAAATAAAACATAATAATATTTTTACCTAAAATAAAGACTTACAACACATATACAATACAATTCTAATTAGCGATAATATAAAATATGTTACTTCTAAAACTATACACTATTAATTCCAGATTTGGAAAATAAAATATCTTCTTAAACACACAAATTATTTTGGGACGTTGCAATTATGCATACCGGAACGACTACATCTTGATACTGAAATTACTTTGTTCCATCTCCTCCGTGCAAAATATCGAGTACCAACATTTTCATGTGCCTGATGCTTTCTCCCAAAGACGGTGGTCTTATGATATAAAATTCGTTACTACTAAAACTTTGTACTACTTAATCTATAATTTGAATTTGTTTATCCCCGCACAGGGTACGGGCCGGTCACCTAGTATTAAATAAAACAAAACCACCTTCTATGCTTTAACATTTAGGCAACCAGTGATTCAACCAAAACCAACCCAAAAAAATTATGTATCTTTAGACGATGTCAAAATATGTGAAACCCTAAAAATGACATAAAAAGTACATAGACTAACATTCTTGACACAATGTTAAAAAAAAACACAACTCCAACTCACAGATAGGGAGTACATGTCCAAAACAAACATCAATGCTACATTAACAAGTATTAAGTTTGTCTATTTCATTTGATACACGGTCAATCATTTTCATATCTTATGATAATACTTTAGAACACAACGAATTTTATATACTATCCAATAAAACATGCTAGCGGAGTTTTTGTTCACCACAAATAAAACGTTACTACGCATGAATATTTTAAGAAAATAAAATATAAGATTTGGGTAATATTTTTTTTTTTTTAGTTTTATTTGAGTTATTAAATTTTCTTGCAATATATTCAACTTGGCCATGAAATTTTTTAAAATAGGGAAATTTCCATTTTACCACGAATTTGATATCACTATCAAATTTACCCTTAAAGGATCAAAAAATTTCATAAAAAACCTTAAGTTTGATTTTTTTTTAAAAAAAAACTTAATTAACATTAACACTCTTAAATCATTTATAATATTTAAAATATAATTTATACAACATTTATAAAATTTTATAAACTCTGCTCCACCCTTTAAATAATAAACCCTAAACAACAATCATTAAATTAAACATTATATTAAATGTGCTAATTAATTTTGTTTCACCTTCTACAAACTTCTCAAAAAATTTAACCAAATTATTACCTTCAGTTGTTTCATGAATACAACTTTTCTATGAAATATTGAGAATATAATTAAATTTATATATAACTGAAGGATTAAATTTTGACTTTTTTATAATCATAGGACTATTAGAAGTTTAAAATATGAATTTTTAAAACTATATCATCATCAGTCAAAACCTTTTTAATAAAAAAAAGCCTCTTTGAGATATATTCTCAACACTTCATAGTCTTCACTTTGATCTTGCATATTTCCAAAGAAGAACGAATTTTCCTCATGGAAGCCATGGAAGTTATTTTTCTAAAAAAAGACATGATTTTTTATGAACAAGGAATTTTAGTATGAATGATGGATGGTAGACTGATAGTTGATAGTTTAGATTTAAGAGAATCATTTGCTTATTTATATATATATTGGAGGCATTCAAAAAGTATAAGGAAAAAGAATTTACAATCTAAAAAAAACTTGAATAAAATTGTGAAGATAATTTTTGTAGAAATAAAAAAAAATTGGATAACTATCAAAAATTATAATCACATAAATTATGTTTATGATACCAATATCGTTACATAAAATTTTGTTTAAAAAAGAAAATAAATAGAAAATATTTCTAGGTATTTTCTTTTATAAGAAATTCTTTTTTGATAAGAATGTGGTCATGAAAAGAATGTATTAATAAAAATAAAATTATAAATAAATTATTAATTTTAACAATTATAATAATAAACTTAATTTATTAAAGGTATCAATGTAATAAACTATCATGAAAGTGAACGTGAACGCGAACGCGAACGCGACACGTAATAGAGTGACTTCTTTAATAATATTATAAAGATTATCACTCATATACGATAAAATATTTGTCTATCTCATTTTTCTCAAGCATATATATATATATATATATATATATATATATGATGTGCATATATATATTTGCATTGTACATTATCTAAAACAAGAGGTGATTTACAAACCAAACTTATGTTGAACATGAAAAGTTTTTTTAACTCACATGATTCAATCGCATCACAGTATTAGAATATGGTCGAATCTTACACTGATAGCAAATACATCACATGCATTTCAAGTGATACAACAAATGTATAAAAAGTTTCAAATATGAATAACATAAACGGAAAAAAACCCGCGCGTAGCGCAGGAAGACTACTAGTAAACAAATATTTAACATTCAAAGATTAATATATTAGATTAAATTAATTGATTAAATTCACTATTATCTAGGATAAGAAATATTTTGATAAGATTTATTTGCTACTTTTTAAATATATTATATATTTTGGAAAGTAAAAATATTTCTATATATTTTCGAATATTTTGTAACTGAACTTCCCATATTTTGAGAAATATGGTTATTTTTATCCGTAGAGTGGAGTCTTTACACTATATAGACTTTTAAGTTGTGTTTAAATTTTGTATTCGTAGAATTTTAGAAGTAAATATAAAAGTGGAAAATTCATTATGAAGAAATGTAGTTACTTTTAATATGCGTAGACTTTGCATTCCTCATATTTATATTTTCTATTTAAAAGTAAATTATTGATATTAGAAAAGTAAAATAAATTCTTTGATCTGAATTAAATTGCCATCATGCCATTTTTGTAGGAGATGGCATTTTTTTGTTTAGAACATAGCTAAAAATTTTATTTTAACAAGTTTTACAAATAAAAAAATTACAGTATGTGTATATGTGTATTTCTCAATTTTCTATTTTAATATCTTTTATCTATATAACTATTTAGTTTAGTCAATTTGATAAATGAAAAGAGTAATCTATATTATATAATAGTTGAGGCTATAAGCCATTGAACGTGTCCACATAGGATGTTAAACAAGCAATCATATTATGACAAATCATTTTTTTAATTTCTTATTTCTAAAAATTTCAATATTAACAAAATTGTATTATTTCAGTATAAATAGAAATAAATATCAAATATAGTAAACTTACAAAAATAAAAACATTATATATATAAGTTAACTTAATATATAACAAATTTTTGAAAATACTAACAAAAATAATAATTAATAACAAAATACAAATTTTCAAACAATTAGAACTAGATAAATTTAAAACACGTGATTTTCAAAACTTAGGTTCTATACTATATAAAAATTAAGGCTATAAGCCATTGAAGGTGTCCACATAGGATGTTAAATAAGCAATCATATTATGAAAAATCATTTTTATATAAAAGTTGAGGCTATAAGCCATTGAAGGTGTCCGCATATGATGTTAAATAAGCAATCATA
Source organism: Moricandia moricandioides (assembly GCA_905132885.1). Taxonomy (NCBI): domain Eukaryota; kingdom Viridiplantae; phylum Streptophyta; class Magnoliopsida; order Brassicales; family Brassicaceae; genus Moricandia; species Moricandia moricandioides. Next base: position 118,617 of record CAJHQQ010000788.1, read on the forward strand.
CTATGACAAATCATTTTTTTAATTCTTATTTCTAAAAATGTCAATATTAACAAAATTGTATTATTTCAGTATAAATAGAAATAAATATCAAAAATAGTAAACTTACAAAAATAAAAACATTATATATATATATATAAGTTAACTTAATATATAACAAATTTTTGAAAATACTAACAAAAATTATAATTAATTACAAAATACAAATTTTCAAACAATTAGAACTAGATAAATTTAAAACACGTGATTTTCAAAATTTAGGTTTTATACTATATATATAAAAATTAAGGCTATAAGCCATTGAAGGTGTCCACATAAGATATTAAATCTAATAAAAGTATACTAATCACCTTTTCATTTATTATTTTTAAAATTTTGAAGATTACTATATAAAATTTGAGGCTATAAACCATTGAAGGTGTTCACATAGGATGTTAAACAAGCAATCATATTATGACAAATCATTTTTTTATTTTCTTAGTTCTAAAAAATGTCAATATTACCAAAATTGTTTTATTTCAGTATAAGTAGAAATAAATATCAAATATGGTAAACTTACAAAAATAAAAATTGAGGCTATAAGCCATTGAAGGTGTCCACATAGAATGTTGAACAAGCAATCATATTATGACAAATCATTTTTTAATTTCTTATTTCTAAAAATATCAATATTACCAAAATTGCATTATTTCAGTATAAATAGAAATAAATATCAAATATAGTAAACTTACAAAAATAAAAATATTATATAAAAGTTGACTTAATATATAAAATATTTTCGAAAATACTAACAAAAATAATAATAATTTTAAAATACAAAATTTCAAACAATTATAACTGTATAAATTCAAAACACGTGATTTTCAAAATTTAGTTAATACATTATTGAAAATATTCACAAATAACATATACTATATACAAGTTGATGCTATAAATCATTGAAAGTGTCCACATATTATTTCAAGTCACAAATAAAAGTATTATAATCACCTTTTCATTTATTATTTTCAAAAATGTGAAGATCTTGAAAAAATTTCTCTTTCAAAATAGAAATCAATATTAAATTTAGTAAACAAAATAGCAATATCATCAATTGAGTCAGTTTGATATATAAACTAAACCTCTAGAATATTAACATAAATTTAACTACCAAAAAATATTTTTAAAGAATACAAGAATTTCAAACAATAAAGACACTACGAACCTAAAAATATATATTTTAAAAATAAGGATTTATATTATTTAAAATGTCTAAAGAGAACTTACAAAGAGGAATACCTTAGGATATCACTAAAAATATTTTTTCAAAAAATAGCATTTTAGGAGAAAAATAATCAAATTAAATTTTATTAAATGATGTAAATATAAATTTATACCCCTATGATTAACTAATCTAGATTTAGAGTTATGAATTAGGGTTTTGGAGGTGAGGTTTAAAAAAAATTTAAAATAAAAATTTTAAAATAGCTATTGAGATAATTGCTCATTTAAAATTAACATTAATAATATACTAGCTGACCTTCCAAATTTGATATTTTAAATATACACTTAAGCAAATTATTTCAATCAAAATAAAATGAAAATCAAGTAAGATAGAAAAAGAAAATGTTTTCTTTATGAAAATAGATAACTTAATATATAAAATGAATATTTGAAAACTAAAGATAACATTTTAACTAACAAAAAGAACATTTTTTGTAAAAGGAAATCATGGTTCTTTTTTAAAAAAAAAACTTTCATAATCATGTATGTAAAAATAAAATAAAACCAGTGTAAAAATATAAATTAACAGATACAAAAGTATTTTTTTAAAACTTAGCTTGACATTATACCAAATTTTTAGAAAAATTAAAATAAAAAATTTAGCAAGAAATATTTTTATCCACAATCTTTCTAACGACATTTATATTTTCTTTTAAAAATATTGACATATAATTTAAAATATCAACATCATCGTAGTTTAGTATTTTAAAAAATCTTAAATTTCCAAAAATCATCTATCAGAATAAAATTTAAAATATATAATGTAAAAAAAATAGTAAAAAAAAAACTAATTTGGTATATATGTTAACTCTTTCAAAATTAATGTCAAAATATTAAAAAAAAATTATATCATACAGTATGCCAAGGCATACAAATAGCATATACATCAAAATAAAAGGTATTTAATTTCAAAATATTTAAAGTAATTAAATAAATTAAAAAAGTAAACTGAAGATTAATATTTAAAATTTTCTTATTTATATTGTTATATCGGCTATAAAAATTCATCAAATTTATATTAGGTTGCAGAATTTTCTTGAAAAATGATGGTTGATTTTTTTTTTATCAAACCATTCTTGGCTTACAATAACTTTTATTAAAATGATAGTGAAAATAATTCACTTATGTAAGACATGTTGTTAATTATGTTGTTTATCTATGCGTTTTTCAACTACCTTTTATCATTCAAATGCATTAACATACATCAACAATTAAAATTCTAATAACAATACTATATTATGTGGTGACACAATTTTTTTTTAGAAAATTATAATCCACTTCTTCATTAAACCAATTGGATAGTTTTTATGAAAGAAACTATTTTTTTTTGTAATCTACAAAAAATTCATTAAGGATAAAATAAAGTACAAGGTGACTCTTTATACATTTTAATGTAGGTCACCAATAAAAATGATATGATCCATGTTTATGAAAAATAATTTCAGCAATCAACATAACATATAAAATTTAAAATGAACTCATACGAGTTTTATCAGAGAAATATATTTGAAAACAATGTTAATAAAATATATGAAAACTAAAAAAAATCTAAAGAATTTCACCAAATAAATTACTTAAATGTTTAATAATATTTAAAAAATAATAGTAATATTAGAATATAGTTTCAGCGACAATAAATATTCATTATACTTTAATCAACTGAAGAATATATTATATAAGAGTATTAATCAGTAAAATATAAACACTACAATTTTGACAAACTTCTAAAAATTAGAAAAAGATACAAGTGAACTAATAAATCATCATAGTACTCACATTAATTTATATTACAATTATATCAGTTTAAAGATATATATATAATATTATAGATCTCCTATATTTTTACTTAATAAAAATATTATTTAACGCTGCTTAATATTTTATATATTTATTCTCCCTTTTCTTATATCTAACAAAAATGTTTAATATTGTTTAAATTTATTAAAATATTTATTATGATTTAAAACTAAATCTAAACATTATACATATATGCATTTAAGAGAATTAAATTAAAGTATTTTTAATACATATAAGTACACAATAACTATCTAATAATTATACTTTCATTATAAAATTTTGGTAAATATAAAACAAAGGTAGACAGTGTAAATATGAAATAATTATCTTTTATGTCACTGAAATAGAAAGAGAAGTAAAAAATTTAAGATAAAATAATTAATAACAATATAGTACTCCCTCCGTTTCATATTAAGTGTCGTTTTAGAGAAGTTTTTTTGTTACAAAATAAGTGTCGTTTTCGACTTTCAATGCAAAATTTATTAATTTTATTCTTCAGTTTATTTTTCTATTGGTTGAAATATGGTTAGGTGTATAGGTAATTGTGTTTTTATATAGAAAATATGCAAAATTAATTGTTTTCTTAATCCGTGTGTAAAAACCTAAAGTGACACTTATAATGAACGAGAGAGAGTAGTAGTTAATACACATCAAAAATATTATATTATTTTAAAATAAATTATGATTAATAAATAATATAAATATGTCTATAAATATACTTATACATTTACATATACAAACAAAGAGACATCTTAATATTGGTTTTCAAGACATACAATTGTATTAAATTTTAAATAAAATAATAATAAATCATATTTTGAATATAATTCATAGAAAATTTTATATAAATAATTTATATTTTAATTATTTAAATATAAAATAAAAATTAATTATTAATACAAACTCGAGTTGAAAATCTAGTTAAAATAAAAAGTGAGACAAAAAGTTTTATAATAAAAGGACATAGATTGTGTTTTTTTGTTTATTTTGGTAAATTTCACTTTTAATCGCTAGTAAGCAAAATTAATGACAGTTTGATCGATAGTTATAGGGTCCCACATTACAAAAATAAGACCGTTACACGTAAGTAAAATCGTCAACACAGCAAATCTCCACTAAATCAGTGAATCAATCAGACCGTTGCGAAGATCAAAAGAGTTATAATAAAAGCCTTTGTCTTTATACATTAAATAAAGTCTTTCGCTAACACAAACTCTTGAATAAAACAGAACAACCTCTCTTTTTCTTTGGCGCAGAAGAAGAGATCAGTCCAGTAATGGCGGATACGATCTCAAACCCAAGCATGGAACCTCTGTTCTTCTCTGTAGATCCAATGTCTCTCATTCTCTCCCAAAACTCCGACACATATCAGCTTAAACTCTTGTTAGACGGTTTCTGCGGATTCGAGAGGGGACCAAGATACGACGAATACTCTCGACTGCGTGAATCGAAGCTTCGAATGAAACGAGATTTCCAGAAATTTCTCGACGAAGAAGAAGCAGAGCCGATGAAGAAGAAACAAGTGAGGTTCGAGGGTGATTCCGTAATTTCACGAGAAGAAGTTGTAGTTACACCGGAGAAGATAAAGAAGCAGACTCGGTTTGGGTTTTCTCCGATGTTGAATACGAGAAAAGCTCCTTTGGCTCAGTCGGTTCCTGATTTCTCCGCCGTGATACGCAAAGAAAACCGCCGTCCGGTTAATTACAACACTACTCCTCCACCGAAGAGCAGAAACGGCGGCGTTTTGACGGGATCGGCTTCTTCTTCCATCGCCCCGAGAGGGAGCAAATCGGAGAATGCAGGGGAGAAGAAGAAGAGTAAAGGGTTGATGGGAATGGCGCGGAAGAGCTACGCGAACGTTGAGGATCTTAAGAAGATATCAATGGCTGCCGCTTCGGCTATTAACGGTGTCGGAGTCGGAGGGAGAAAAGCCGTTGGCGGTGGCCGGAGCATTTTGGGTTACCGACAAGTCTACTGATTTCGCTTCCAACGCTTTGAATTTTTTTCTTCTTTTTTCATTTGTGTGCATTTTGATTGATGAGATGCAATTCTTGATTTGGTTTTCCTTCTTTTTACTATTTTTTTTTGTTGTGTTTGTGATTGATTTGTTTGAAAATAAACATACATTCTTGTTTTGATAACAAGTTTTTCGCATAAATCCAGTGTAAAATATTACTAATTCTTCTTCTGGTTGTGCCATGAGGATGCTTGTTTCTCAGCTACAGGTGTTCCATAGGCAAATCCTCATTTTTAACAGAAAAATACTCTAAGATAGTACTTTAAAAAAAATTGTCACCAAAATAGTTTTTCAAATAAAAAAAGTGAAAATTTATTTTATTAAAAAATCTAAACATATATTTATACCAATTGAATTAACTAATTTATAATTAAGATTTAGAGGTACGTGGTAGAATTTTGAAGTTGAAATTTAAAATAAAAAAATAAAAAGAAATTAAATAATTTAAAAGAAAAATCTATTTCAATCATTTTATTCTTAAAAGTTATCTTTCTGACAAAAACTTTAAAAACATATTATTTGAAAGATTTATCCTTTTTATAATTATTTATTTTTGAGCAACATAATAATTTAATATTTTTGGTCAAAGGACATAATAATCTAATTAACATACACTTAAAAAAAAACAGAACATGTAAAGAGTATTAAAATGAATACTTGCTTTGATACGATCTTCATTTTTTGCTCATGCTCTTTTGAGACGATCGGATTCAAATTCTCACCAGTTCGTCGGTATTAGAATTGTCCGAGTCTTGTTTTTTATTTTTATTTTTGAAAACTGGCTAATTGTCCGAGTCTTTGAGCAGAGCATTGATCATATTTGTTTGCCAATCCTAATTAGTTACAAATGTTTGTATAAGATTAGATGAATCAAATGGAAAAGTTTTAGAAGCCTAAAAACAGAATTGAGATAAACGATGTAAATAAAGACAATGGTAAAGATAAAAACGGTTAGGAAGATGAAATGGAAACCGATATGAAAATGTTTTCGAAAACAAACTTTGGAGTCGAGATAAATTATTTCCTTAACTCTTAATATTCGCCCGTAAGTGCGGCGACTTATGCGAATAAGAGTCCCATGATATAACCACGATAGATAGTCAAGCGACACTCGTGAGTTATGATTCTTCGCAAAATCCTCTCTCTTTTAAAAAAAATATTTTGGACAAAAAGATGAAATGTGTGTTGTTTTAAGAAGAACTACGCAGCGTTTAAACACAAATATCATGTTGTTTTTGGTTCGGAAATGGGTCAAAAACCAAAAGCAGTTTGGTCCAAAAAGAAAATTATTGAGCCTATGGCCCTTCACCAAGACCCAAGCCCACACCAAGCCAGACGGCGGCGACGACGCATGCGTGGGGGTCGAGCTGATCCTCTCTATGACTCGTTTGAAAAAAGACGGTGATGACTTATTTATAAAAGTCTCATTTGTCTATTTTCCCCGATGTGGGATGTTCCACACTCACAAACATTACAGAGAAAATGCTTTCCCTTCAGCCCATAAACCAATTTCGATTCACATACTCCACAATTAATTTAAAGTCCATTAGATATATTTAATTGATCCAGCAATTCTCCACATGAATAGAAATCATTCTAAACATATGCAAACTAAATGCAGACTTGATAGACACTAGTAACTATACTTACACTAATCATGACTAGACATACAAACTTACCGAGAGTGTTTGCGAAAAATTCATTATGATATCTTGAACCACCCGGTTTTTTATGTAGACCGAGACAACATGCATAACGCATTTTCATTTCCTTGTAGAACTTAGTTCTCTATTGTATTCATTGTGGCCTTGAACTATTCCTGGTTTTCATGAGTGAACTTAGAAAATATAATCATTCCTTCATTCTCCTAGAAATGACCCCATTTCACACTCATTATGTGATTGACCATGAATAGTATTGAGTAATACTCTGCTTTAGAAGCTATGTAATCATCAAAAGCGTATGTTTATCCTCCTCACATTGACACTTTTGTCATCTCAGGAGCTAGGAAGAGACTATTTTTGTCTCACAATGCTTTTGGTAGATTTTGTTTGATTTTTTTTCCTTTGAACCTACTTCTTGGGATCTACAGTCATGATAGGAAGGGTTTCAGTCAAGCATCCTCGTAAATTATAGGCTTTAAACCCATTCCTTTTGATGATTTAGCAACAATATATCGTGGCAAACCTTTAGTAAATGAATCCGCTAGGTTGTCAGCCGATTTGATATACTTTATTGTGATTACACTATTTGAGATAAGTTGTCTAATGGTCTTATGTCGTCTTATGATGTATCAAGATTTACCATTGTATAGATTATTTTGAGTCTGTGCTATAGCTGATTGACTGTCACAATGTATACGTATAGCTGACACATATTTTTTCACATATGAATATCTTCCAAAATATTTCTAAGTCATTCAGCTTTTTTTTTGTTTTGTCTAAGGCTATAAACTCATATTTCATGGTGGATCTGGCTAACATTGTTGTTTGGTAGATTTCCACGATATTGATGCTCCTCCTAGTGTAAAGACGTATCCACTTGTGGATTTTGAGTTTTTAGAATCTAATATCCAGTTAATGTCACTGTATCCTTCTCAAATTGTTGGTTCTTTACCATAGTGAAGCCCATAATCTTTGGTGTAGCGCAAATAATTGAGTACTCTCGTTATAGCTTTCCAATGTCTATGAACTGGATTACTTGTATATCGACTAAGTACGTTTACTGCATGCGCTAGATCTAATCTAGTACAATTGGTCAAGTACATGAGAATTCTGATACACGTGCATACTCGTTTTGTGAAACCGCTTAACCTGAATTCGTTGTCAAGTGAATTTGAGGATCTAACAAAGTTTTTGTCATATTATTAGAGTAATTTTTAAATATCTCTAATATTGTTTGAGCATAATGAGATTGAGTTAACATAATTCCATTTGAATTTCTTGTGATTTTAACCCGAGAATTACATATGTTAATCTCATATATTTCATCTCAAATTTTCCCTTGAGCATGTTTTTTGTTTAATTGATGATATCTTTATTGATTTCAATAATGAGCATATCATCTACACATGTACATAGCAAAACATATGTATCTTTGGTATTTTTGTAGTATATGCATTTATCACATTCATTAATTTTGAAACCATTTGACATCATTAAATTGTCAAATTTTTCATGTCATTATTTAGGAGCTTCTTTGAGCCCTTAAAGTTACTTTACAAATCGACATACTTTGTTTTCTTGTCCATGAATAACAAAACTTTCACGCTGTTTCATGTAAATTTTCTCTTATAAATCATCATTTAGAAAGGCAGTTTTTAGATCCATTTGATGGATTTCTAGGTCTCTTAAAGTTGTGATTGTTATCATTAGTCTTATTGATGTTATACTCGTAACTGGAGAATAAGTATCAAAATAGTCAAAGCGTTTCTTTTGTCGAAATCCTTGAACTACAAGCCTAGCTTTGTGTTTGCCACCAGGTGTTTCATCAAGGTTTAGTTTTTGATTTAGGATCCATCTATTCCTTAATGCTTTGCAAACTGGTGGTAAATATGTTATATACCATATAAAATCAAATTCACTTTTGACGGCTTTGTTCCAAAACGCAGCGTCTGATGAAGACATGGCTTCTGCGAAAGTTTTTGGATCACAAGGGGTAACTCGCCCTACAGACGGGTAAGTAAGGAAATGAATAATATATTTTAAGTAAGAAAATGAATAATATATAAACATCTTAAATTTTACTGTGTAGTTAAAATATAAATGTATTCCTGTAATATTTATTTTATTATTTTTTAGATATTATAAACATATGTCATAATACAAATTAATAAAAATATAATTATTTTACATTTTAAAATATTTTTCTATGATTGTAAGTATAAGATTTTATAAAGAAACTATAATCCTTGGTCTAAAAGTGGAAAAGAAGAATTATTTTTATTTTGTGTTTATTTACTAATATTTTATTTATATTTTAATAATTGGTTATTTAAAATGATTTGAAAATAGTTGATTTAATTTAATTATCAATTCACATTATTGATTATTTTATATGTTACAAGTTAAGTAAACCATATTATCTAAATAACACTACAATTTTCTAAATAAATGTTATTGATTAATTTTTATTATATAATTTTTAATATTTATATCTAAATGTATACTTAATTTTTATATATTTTTAAAATGACTATAATTTTTTATTATTAAACATAGTTTGTGATTTTATTTAAAATAAATTATTTCGATATATAACTTGTTAAAATATATTTTACTATAACTTAGATTAAGTAATATTTACTAACTTACTTTGTATTTCTTAAATAATTTTATAGCTTTAAAATATTGAAAATGTAAATATCTATCAGTATATGAAATTTACATTAGTTTATATCAAATCGACAAACAAAAAGCTGGATGGAAAATGTCAAGCCAAGGTATTTGAGAACAACGTCAATCTGTTTTATGCGGCCTCAACAAATTAGGACATTGAGAGCTTATTTTATCCTTGCAATGAAAGAGTAGAATCGATAAAAGCATAGATGCTCAAATCTAATGGAGCAAGTTACGGCAACGGCAAAACTGCAAGAAAATGTGAAACTTCAAAGGGAGTTAATGGCAATGTTGCAACTTTATTTTTAGATGGTGAACTATTGTTTCCTCGTCAAACATGGTGACCAGTGAGCATGATAGTTGCAAGTGATATATGGAGGAAACAGAACCAAATATATTAAGTTATATATTGAAATGGCTACCTTATTAATTCTCGACCAAGTCACCATCCTATGACCATAATTTCAACAAATTAAACTTCACATAAGAACCTAACACACTATTGGGACAAATTTATAATTTACTTAGTCTAATGGTAGTTATTTTTCTCTCATTTTTAACTCTTTCTATTCTTGATGGTCTTAAAACACTGTCTGATATCACTCTCATTCCTCCGTAATACCTCATTCATCCCATTTTTGTGAAAATCTTTGGCTTCGTCTGAGCTTTTTGGTTTTATAAATAAGAGTGAGATGGACTCACCATATCTTCTTTTGATTTCCTGTGATGCACGCCAGGGAACAGTGATACGTCAAAGAATTCTAAATAAACTTGCGGTCAGAGAAAGCTCAGTCTGTTTTCATGTAGACTAACATGGCTTGCAAGACCACATAAAAGCCACAACTTTGTAAGTTTAAAAAATATATATATATACAACTGTAATATCATTCGATATTTGATTAAAGTTAAGGGTTCTTTCTATACCTTTCACATAACAGCAGAAGAGGCAGCTCCCCGTTTGTCTGGATTAGATGATAAGTTCCCCTAAAGATCAACCGCGTTTCTTCAGAAAGTCCTCAAATCTTTCACTCTGACAACTTTCATACTGATGTTGTGGTCTAAACAACGTAGTTTGACTGGTTCTTTTCCCATAATTTTTCATTTGGTGGTTCTTCAATCTACAGCGACAAACCCACACACAAAAGTCATCAAAAACTTCAATCTGGAATGAGTTAATTCGGAATATCATTTTTGGTCTCTTTCTCACTTAGGTTCTTCCTTTAAGAAGTGGTCTTCTGATTAGAATCTCAGAGAAAACACAGCCTAAAACGCAATAACACATAATTAATCACAACTTTTTTTGGATATAAACTATTTTGTCTTAGTGTTTTGAGCCCAAATAAAACAAAAATAACTAAAGAGCACAACTACAACATAAATTAAAGAGCTGTAAGCAGAAACAGAAATACTGAATACACTATCACGATGGTGATGATTTTGAAAGTACCTTAAACCCATCAAATGTTTTTGATATCCACCGTGTTTTACGTTTCTGACCTCCCAGAATCGGAGCAACCGCACCTAGACGGTGAAAGAGCAGTGACCAGCCTTCAAATCACCAAGATGAACATATGAATTAGCCATGATTGAGGATTTTCTTTGTTTTCTAAATGATCACAAAATCTGAGGATGATGTTCAAGGTAGAGGGCTTACCCTTTCATAGGTAAAGAAAACCGCTTTGGAGTTGGATGAGTATCATTGAATGAGAAGTCGTGTTCGATTTGCGTTGGTGGAGTTAAGACATCTCTTAAAGCCAATGAATGAAGACAACTTGACACGACGGGTGCTTGGTACCAAGGTTCTCGAGATCGATTTGTCTGACTCGATTTGATCTCTATTGTTGCTCGAGCTCGTTCATTGCAGAGAAGACAACTAATAACCCTAATTCTCACCACGTCTGTAGCGAAAAGGAAAGTCTCTGTAGGCTTCGAAATGGACACAAACATATCAGAATATCATTCCTAAAGCCAAAGCCCATACGCAACAAAACCAAAAGATCTTAATCCAAGCGAGAGAAAGACACGTGTCACACCCATATATATCTATTTAATGACATGGCAGAAGGAGGAGTGAGGGAAACTCTTCTTTATATATATAGATTTCTACTAAAAACTCCATTAAGACATTTTCACCAAAGTATTTTTCCTTTCGAGCTTTTTTGCTCCTTCTAGGTTCATCTTATTTTATTTTTTGAAATATCTTTTATAGAAATTTTGACATTTGTCTCAATTTCTGAGGCATTGTCATCGTTTCTTTCTTCTCGAGTCCATTTTGAACCTTGTTTTTCCTTGCATGGAAAAATAGTTTCGAAGAAAGATGCATTTCTTGATACTATTATTGTATTTTCATGAATATCTTATATTTCAGATTTCATGAAGATACAATCCAATGTTTTAGGTCCAATAGTGAATTTTTTTGGTGGTGGTACCACAACTTTTTCCAAGCACCCCTACACTTTGAGATAATTATACGAAGGTAAATTACCTTCCCATAATTGATATGGAGTTTTGCTAGTTACTTTGTGTGGAATTTTGTTGTGGATATAATTAGTAGTAAGTAACATTTCCGTCCACAGGTTCTAGAGTAACCAAGATTCCTGCAACATTGCATTCATCAACTCTTTTAGAATTCGATTTTGCGTTCAACAACTCCATTAGATTCTGGTGAATAAGGAGTGTGTGTTGTTTTAAGACGAAATACACAGCGTTTTGACACAAACATCATGATGTTTTTGGTTCGAAAATAGGCCAGAAAAATAAAAGTAATTTGATCCAAAAAAAACTTATTAGGCCTATGACCCTTTACCAAGATAGAAGACCCAAACCGAATCAACCAGACAGAGGCGGCGACGCGCGTGAGAGCCAAGTTGATCCTTTTTGGGAGCCATTTGAACAAAGACAAAGGTGATGACGGGTAATACAAGTCTCCTTTGTCTATTTTCCCCGATGTGGGATGTTCCACAGTCACAAACATTACAGCGAAAAGGCTTTCTCTTCAGCCCGTAAGCCCATTTCAATTCACATACTTCACAATTAATTTAGAATCCATTAGACTTATTTAATTTATCCAACAAAGGTAAGTTCCTTTGTGCTTTTCCTTAATGGAACTTGGCCGACAAAAAAAACAAATGGAAAAGTAAGTTGGTTAAGCGCCCGAGGTGAGTCAAGTGCTTCCATATCCCTGTCTCTCATGTAACAATCTCCTATGGGCTTCTAAAATCTCTTATACCCTCATAACTTTAATGAAATATGAATATCCAATTTTACCATTTTCTATTTTAAAAAAAAAAATTGAAAATTTTCAATTTTCAAATTTTAGTTTCAAATTTCAAATTTTAAAATCATAATAATACTTTTACGTTGTTATACTGAGTTCTACTTCGTTATACTAAGTATTACATAGTTAATTATATTGAGTTATACTAGATATACTGCATACTACTAGTGAGTTACATATACCTAGTTATACTAGTTATAAATAGTTTTACTAGTTGTACTTGTAATAATGTGTATTATTAGTGAGTTAGATATATCAAGTTATACTAGTTATACTCAATTTTATACTAGATATACTGAGTTTTACAAGTTATACTAGATATACTGAGTTTTACAAGTTATATTGAGTTATACTAGTAATACTACGTACTAGTAATATGTTCGGTATACATAGTTGTACATCGTTATACTAGTTATACTAAGTACAACTGAATTCAGATCTGAATATGAAACGAATAAAAAGACGAATTATACTCTCAAAGAGAGAACAAGAACAATAAGAATCCTAAATCATGAGAAAAAAAAATCTATAGAGAACAACAAGAACCCTAATCATACAAAACCCAGAATCTTAAAATAAAAATCCTACATCAAAAGAAAACACAGATCTGGAACACAAGAAGAATTGAGATCTGAAGCTCATAAATTGATTTGTCGCCGTTAAGGAGATCTGAAGCTGGTAGGTTGAGTCATTGTCATTTTCAACAGCTCTAAAGCGTGAGAAGAAGAAGAAGAATCGTTGCTTTCATCACCTTCAATAATTTTTTCATCACCTACAGTAGATCTGATGTTGAAGAAGAAAAAAAAAAAGAAGTTACAGAGAGAGAGAGATAGAAGTCGTCGCCAGAGATAGAGAAAAAGAAAAGAAAAATGAGAAAAAAGTAAATAATTGATGTACAAATATTTAGGGTTAGTAATCAGGGGTAAAAAATAATTAACCACGTTTTCGAATTAAATTTAATTTAAAAAGAAAATAGTTTTTATTGAAGTCCTTGAGAGATTGGCTAACAAAATAAAGGGGCAATAGAGGATATGTCTCGTCTGAGGTAGACATCTTCTTCTGAACCTTCTGATGCAAACAAAGTTTTACAACATAACTAGATAAACTGACTTTGCATTCATACCCAATTAGTTAACTAAAAATATATAGAAGCTCATAATTATATCAGCCTCTCCGGTTTTGTCCTTAACCTAAACCTGTCAATCAGCAAACGTTTAGTTAGTCATTTAAAGACGTTTGTAATATGGTAAAACAGGAGAAAATGGCCTATTTATACATCAACAAGGGGTCGCGGTCCCGATCAGTACATACACTCACACCCTTTGCTAAAAGATACATCAACTCAAATTATATTCAAATTTCATACGTCAACCAACACTTTTCGGTAAATTCATACATTGACCGTGTCTCCGTTAGTTAAATATTAACGGAATCTTACGTGGACTTAATGGATGATTACATGGATTTTCTAAGATTAATACGTGGAAATTAAGCCCAAAACGACGTCGTTTTATTAAAAAAAATATCATTTTCGTTTGGTTTAGAGCGGGATTCCAACCCGAGTTCCCCACAATAACCCATCCCCCACTCAACCACTCTGCCATTTATGATTCATTGGTTTAATACATCATATATACATATTTATGATTCATCTCTTTCTGGCTTCCCAAAAAAAATTGTTTTGATTTGGTTTAGAGAAAGATTTGAACCCGGTTAAAAGCATTATTTCACACACACCCACGTGGGCAGCATAAAAATCTACTTTATCACCTAATTAATCATATAGTTAATCAATAAGTATTGTACAACTAATTAAATTCAAAATCTTAATGTCCTTTGGTTGTGTTCACATCAAATGGGGGTTTGTCTAGCGAAGATAAAATAAAGCCGAGCAACAGCGAAAACTTAAATTCAAATATAAATTATTTGAATTAAAATATACAAACAAATTGAAACTTAATTTTTTAAAAAATTTAACACTTGAGCAACTTTTTTTTACAAAACAATTAAGCAATTCTTACCAAACACAATATATGTGATGTATTAAATAGATGAATCATACATGGCAGACATGTCAAGTGGGGGATGGGTTTTTGTGTGGAACCCGGGTTCGAATCCCGCTCTAAACCAAATGAAGTTTTTTGGGAACCCGGAATAGATTAATCATAATTATGTATATATGATGTATTAAACAGATGAATCATACTTGGCAGTGTGGTTGAGTGGGGGATGGGTTATTGTAGGGAACCCGAGTTCAAATCCTGCTCTAGACCAAATAAAAATTAATTTTTTAATTCATAAAACAACGTCGTTTTGGTCTTAATTTCCACGTATTAACCTTATAAATCCACGTAATCATATGTTAAGTCCACGTAAGACTCCGTTAATATTTGACTAACGGAGACACGGTCAATGTATGAATTTACCGAAAAGTGTTGGTTGACGTATGAAATTTGAATATAATTTGAGTTGATGTATTTTTTAGCAGGGTATGAGTGTATGTACTGATCGGGACCGCGACCCCTTGTTAATGTATGAATTGGCCATTTTCCCGGTAAAACAGATGTACCCTCTCCCGTGCAAAGTAAAAGAGATTAGGTATGTTTACAAGGATTCAAGTATGAAGCAACAAACTGTACGTATCACACAGCAAGAGTTTTGGGTCGTAAAATATTCACACGTAAGGAAGTTAGATGATAATGTACAACAAGGTCACACAAACATGCGTTACTTAGTGCCAAACCTTTGTTGTATTAGTCAATTAAATCTTCATCTCTCCAAAACAAAATCTAAGAAAAAATGCAATGCTAGCATGCTAGGGCCGGGCTTGGCTTTTTAAAGGTTAGAAGCATGATAAAAAAATTGGCCTCAAAAATTGTATTAAGATGATTCGAACAGATGACCTTGATCAATGAAGCAGCCAACTAAACCACTGTTGATTCTTGGGAAATTGACCCTTGAATAGTTTATACATATACTGGTGCTAAAATTGTGTATAAATATACTGGCCCCCAGCCCATGCTTGACCAGCCAGCCCTACACAAACTACCTAATCCCATATTGATTGATGATTTCTTTTGACAAAGATCGACCGTCATTTATTCTTGCATAATAATTACGTGGACTGAACACCAAAGGAATTCACTGTTTTTTCAACTATTTGGACGTATATTTTGGGCTTTCAGAAATTGGACCAGTCCGACTTTTTTGACCATGACTTGGTATTAAAAAAAGATTGTTCATGTTGTCAACATTAGTTATGTTTTCTATATTATATATATATATATATCTTTCTATTCATCTACTAGTAATTATAACCAGGGGTATCCGAATTCGAAGGTCCGATTAATCATTTGGAGATGTCCATGGGCGATAAGTTACTCTACATGGGATTAAGATTTTCACACTACCTAATCACATAGATAAATAAATCTAAATAGTAGATTTTGAACCCGGAACCTTTAGCAGCTTTCCGAATCTTTCCTACCATCCAACCATACCCACGTGTGGTTGAAAGTAACTTATTTTGCAAGTCAGGTTTTGAAAAGAGATATTTTGAAAGTGAATGCATGCTCTAACTTGGATGGGCACAATTACTCGTTACCCGTCTCATACTTACCACTTAGTCTATATTTAACCTGTAAAATTGAATATTTGATTTGATCAAGTTGAATATCAAGTAATCTATTTAATTTCTTACAAGTATAAGACAAATATAAATATTAAAATAAAAATAACTATTCAGTATTTGGTGATGTTTGATTTGTTACTCATTTTACTAATGAACAAATATGCATATTCTTAAATTATAGTAAGATAATTTGTACTTATGGTGTTTAGTATTCGGAAATTGTTAAACACCAATCCGCAATAGAAGTAAACATGCTACTTTTTAGCAAAGAATGATCATCCATCAGTCAACCTTCGTCAATATTACTAGTCAAAGGTTCTTAAATTGACACGTTTAAACAATCGTTGTACCCAGTTTGACTAGTATGTGTATTATTGATCGTTTGTCGGTCTGATGTTTTTGGCCGGTACGTACAATGAAATGTGAAGATCTGAATTATCTTCTTCTCAACAAAATAGATTTTCTTCAATATACAAATATTTTTCTGTACTAAAATTTGAATAGAACTTATATATACATATATTCCGTATTACAACAATCTCTATAACTTAATGTAATAAGTATATCAAAACTTGAATAAAATGGAAGCTAAGAATGAGTATGACGATCCTCCTTAAGATTCGGTTTAGGTATATTCATACTCCAAGTTTATTAGCAATAAAAAATCATTCTAAGGGTTAGAGTATGCGACTTTTCCACAAGTTTATGAACCGAGATTACTAAACAATTCTTCAATTTTTCCGATCCCGGCTGCCGGAAAAAACAGGACCTAAGCAAAACATATCAGCCAATGGGACATTCAAAGCGGAACTATTCATGGATCTTGAAGCCCTAATCTCTGAAGAATTCATCTTCTGCAAACTCTTCTTCTTTTTCTGAGGATCACTATTGCTCCGATGATATTCAGAAGATGAACTTGTCTTCTTGTTTCTCATCGAGAAGCCGACAGATTTGCTTCTGACAAGCCAGAAGCCACACCCAAAACTTGGATCATCTGAGTCAGAATCTCTCGTGTCAGATTCTACAGCTAGGGTTTCAAGCTTGCTTTCCGGAGAAGTAATCTCGTTCTTCTTCGAGGCCTTGGCAGACGCAGTGCGAGAGAGGTTTTTCCAGTTGGAGAAGAGCTCATCGGCGTGAGAAAACCGTTGTTTCGAGTTCTGACGGAGGCAAAAGTCGAACTCTGGACTTGAATTAAGACAGGACTGGTCTGACTCTGATCGAAGAGGGACTCTCTCGTCCGTATGATGAAGATTGTAAGAAGATATCAAGGTTCCTCTGTTTGTATGGCTCATCGTAAGGATTATGAAAAAAGCTGCCGGATGATATTTATTTTTGACGAGTGTCTTAACAAATGGTGATGTACAATATATATACATTTACGTCAACAAAACTCATTGTTTTTTTTTCGTACTTTTTAACATTCATTCAGTCATTTTTGATTATTAATTTTGATAAAACTGTCGACTTATGTTACACGGTTTTTTCTTTATTGTTAGGTAAACGAAAAAGAACAGTATGAGACATATTAAGGTTTATAATACTTTTCCTTTTTAAAATGATACATGTGCTCTTTTAATCTTATATGCAAAATATCTTAAAATTTAGCTCTAAATATATAACTTTTTGATTATTTATTTCACATTATTCTAAATCACTAAGAAGCCAATAAACATAATTATTTTTTAAATTATAATTAATTTTTATCAGTTCATAAAAATATATTTAAAATGCAAAAACTGAATCGTTTTGAAAAACTCTTCTTAAAATATGTATTTTAATGAAACCGAGGTAATATGATATTTATTAGAGTAACTTTGTCAAAAGAGAAAAAGTAAGAAAAGTAAAATGTAACATGGAATTTAAGTTTTTATTTTATTGGGTGTACGAAAGACTTTGACTTCAGCACTGATATTTTGGTTCGACTTTGAATAATTGTAGGAAGGGAGTCTGAGTCTACATCTCAAATTGTTAATCAGAGTAAATGTTCACCTAATTAAAATTTAAATACAAAATTGTATCATAAATTCAATCAAATGCAAAAATAGTTTAAAATGTAATGAAATTAAAACCATTTCTTTATGACTAAACAAAAAACATGAATCACTTTTACGATTATAACCATGAGGAATCTTCTCGAGTTAATGAAATATTCTACAAGAAATTTAATGTATTTAATTTTAAAAATATTTTATAAAAAAATATTTTGATGAAAAAGAAATTGAAATCAGATAATTACAACTAATTCTAATTTTTTTTTTAATTTTTTATTTACTAAAATTAAATTGTTTTAAATATAGTTGAGTGAATATAGATTGTAAGTCATGTTCGTCTTGAGTTAGAGTTTGGTAATATATGTTGTAGTATTTCTATTCTTAAAGTTAGATTTTAGAATCTTGACATATGTGTTTAGTTTTGTATATATTAAACACTTTATAAGTTGATCTTATGTTTAATAAAGTATTTGTTGATAATTAGTCAGTTATTTGATTTTATGATCTATAAGATTTTTTGGGAAGTCTTCTGGTGCAATTTATGTTTCAAAACTTCTGAAGAAGTCTTCCAAACCGAAAATACTTAACCTTGTTGATATTTTTGAAACGGTGAGTTGAAGTTCATTGTGGTTGATTCCCACATTCTTCTCCACAGCTTCAATCATATCGGCAAGAAGCTTGATCTCCTTTAGGTACTGACTAAACCCATCAATCATAACCTTCGTCAAGTTCTTGAAACTTTGTTCAAGATCTTCTTTCTTAACCCCACTCCACGAAACAAAAGGAACCTCAGTATGAGCTTCAGAACGAGCCTCAGAGACTGTACGAAGTTTCTTCCAGGGTCTTCTTTCTTCCTTGAAAGGAAGCTCAAGAGATTCATCCTTGACAATGATAACCTTTGGATTGGTCCACGGCTTAGTACCATGGTCTGCCCAGCACTCTTTGCCCCATTTCATCTTACCTTCACCACCACAGATGAGATTCACGAGGTTTTCAACTGCCACATCGGTGTTATCATTGTCCCACTGAGGGAACAATTCACCAATCTCCTTCACCACAAGGTTCACCACGCGAGTCTGCAGGAAGTAATGAATATCAAGTTAGATACTAAGACAATAATCACTACCATACTATTGGGAATAATCAGACATACCTGTGTGCAGATACTCTCTTTGACAAATTTTCGTCATTTATGTCCCTTATAAGCCAGCAAAGGAGGACTAGGTTTGTTTCGTATGGGCTTTCCATACTCCACAGCAAAGTCGGGCAGAGCGAAGTAGATCCGAACTTGGAGTACTTGAATAAACCCATCAATAATATAAGATTTTGTCAAATTCTTAGCCTTCACAGAGTCCATAAGGATCTTAAACGCCAATCTCCCCCATGGGTAGGCCTCAAAGTCTTCTAGATTCATCACTAGCCTGGCAGGACTAGCTCGTGTAGCGGATGCGGACTTTCGTCCTTCAATGAATCCTGTGTAGGTGGCTAGGTATACCAGCTTCATGCAGTCATCCCGAGACCACTGTCCACATCTCCCACACGCCGCCACTATTTGCTGGGAGCTTGGACCAAAATCGGTATCAACACCCATCAACTCCCAGAACCGATACAACTCCTCTGTCAGCCTTACATAAGGATTATCCACATGCTCAACATAGTCATAGTTAAGACCGGTGAGATGTTCGAACTCAATGAGTGAAAACCTCACTGACTCTGAACCAATGAGACTCCAAAGCTCGTACTTCTTCTTGACATCAAGCTGAAAACAGAGCATATAGTGAACCAGCCTAGACGCCCAACCAAAGTTCAACTCCCAAAACTTTATGAAGACTCCCAACCTAGAGTTCTTCAGCTCCTCCCATTCATCAGCATGGAGAGCATCCTGTACAGCAGGAAGTATCTAGGGTCATCAGTATGATATCCAATGCTCTTCAATGGAATGGGCTCTTCCCCTAGGGTGAACAACCTCTTCGGGAGTTCTGGTAATTCCATTTTATAGCCTGCAAACAATGACAAAACAACATCTCAAACATAAAACAAACACACCAAGAGTTCTATACTAACATCCAGACTGTGAAGACTTTGGAAGACTTCAGAAGACTTTCGGAAGACTTACGGAAGACTTCGGAAGACTTACGAAAGACTTCGGAAGACTTACTTACGGAAGAATTCATGGAAGACTTACGGAAGACTTCATGGAAGACTTTCGGATGGCTTCATGGAAGACTTACGGAAGACTTCATAGAAGACTTATGGAAGACTTCATGGAAGACTTTCGGATGGCTTCCATTAAGTCTTCCAGATGACTTCCATGAAGTCTTTCGGGTGACTTCCATGAAGTCTTCCGGATGACTACCATGAACACATACGGATGACTTCCATGAAGACTTACGGGTGATTTCCATAAAGACTTACGGTAGACTTCCAGGAGACTTACGGACAAATGGGTCAACTTGAGGTCGGAAAGGAAAGAAATAGAGGAAGAAGTCACGGGCAGAAACGAACGGTTTCAGATCTGAAATAAAGAGGAACCAGTAGTCGGAAGAGATTCGTTGGAAATCGTCACAGTAATCGCCTTAGAAGAGGAGACTAGGGTTTTCACCAACTTTTTTTTTTCTGAAACACTGAAAAGTGAAAAAAAAACAGTGAAAAATACTATTTATATGTACGGTAAATTATGAGGTTAGGTTAAATATATTTTGGTTTTTTCCGGTTAATTTAAAATTGAAGGTAAATTAAGTTTGAGTTTGGTTTTGGAAGACTTCTTGAGAAGTCTTCTCGAAGTTTTCTGTGAAGTCTTCCATAAAGTCTTCTACTGCATTATATGTTAGAAGACATCCCGAGAAGTCTTCTGAGACCCTAAATCAATTAACTAACCAAAAACACTTCCTTAAACATAAAATAAACTTAGAAAGTGTTTAAAATCATCTTATTCGAGGATCACTAACACATATTCGTCAAATTAAAAAAAAAGTTTAAAAGATAAGATTTCAAAATATACGCCTAAAACTACCTACAATACTATCACATATGTTACTAAACCCTAAACCAATGAATACCATGACTCATTCTACATTAAATTATCGGTGTTTTTCAAAAACAACCTAAAAATTCAAGTCAAACCTAAAACCAACCCCCTTTTTTTAGTTACCATTCATCATTGAATTTTCCATGATACCCCTAAGTCTTTGAATTATTTACAAATTTGCCATTATTATTTATTTATTTTGGAAAATATAAAAAACCAAATACACCCTAAACATTTCTTCTTAATTATAACTATGCCATCATCATCAATATTTTCAACCACCATGAACCACCATTTTTAATCTCTTAAAGCTCTAGAATTGAATTATCAACCATTTTTTTCTCATTCTAAACAAGCAAATCTTCATTTCCTCTCATTTCTCTACATTTCCATCTAAAAATCTCTCTTAACCTTTATTTTCATAATCACAAACTTCATAATTTCGTGTTTTTTCATTTGTGAATCGTCAAAAATGTTTCCTTTTGGTCATTATTGGAGTTTGGGCGGTTGAAAAGGCTGGAAACGAGCTTCACACTACAAAAATGTAACTATTTACATGGTTTAAGTCGTTTCTCAGACCTGTGTCGCGATAATATATTGTTTTATATGTCTATGCCCTTGTGTAGACGTACAATGCAGTTTATTTGTCAACGCACAGGTCAGTTTTGCAATTGACTAAATGATTTTTTTTTGTAATGTAGCCTTCCCCAACAGTCTACATCTTAACCTTTGACAACAAAAACAAAAAACTACGTAGACCTACAAAGACGACTACGCAAAAGAGGTTAGTTTTGCATTTGAATGAACTTTTGACTTTTCATAAGCGGACTTCAACGTGACTGCCGGAGAAGTTTACTTAAGGTCAGTTTTGCATTTGACCAAAATTTTGACTGCGTTCAAAAGGTTAGTTTTGTGTTTGACTAAAACTTTTTAAAATTAATTTTTTTTAATATGTAGACTTCATATGCAGTATTCTCTTCTAGAAAAAAATGTATACTACGCGTGAAGTCTATTTTTTTATTTTGTTCAAATGCAAAACTGACTCGTCGGATTTGAGAGTAGACTTCTTGCGAAGTCTGCAAAGCTCTAGACGTTCATTTCAATCTACCCCTAAAAAGTCAAACATAGTCAATTGCAAAACTAATCTAATTCAAAAAAAATTAAAACATGACTGTATATTTAGTCTACCTCTAAAAGTCAAATTCTGGAAAATTCTGGTCAATAACGAAAACTAACCTTTTCAAAGTTGTAGACTGAAAACGAAGTCTGCTTATATAAAATCACAACTTTTTTCAACTATAAAAAGTAACCCATAAAATGGTCATTTGCAAAAACTAACCCAAAGAGTAGACCTATCTGACCGTCTACTGATGTAAACTGAAAAGAAAGTCTACCACTTTGTAGACTGAACATGGAGTCTATCGAAATATACATTAAAAGTTAATTTGTGTACTATGCATTAATTTTTTTCACGATTTTTTCGTTTGAAAGTGTGTAATAGTTAATCCTAATGGGTTTGAGTGATTTTGAGTAGAAAAACTGTT